>VOMN01104322.1:0-10211 GCA_014899125.1 Orchestia grillus | reverse complement strand
CTGCATATCGGGGCATTGGCAGCGCAGAGACTTTGCAAATGATGGCTGCCCTAAAGTAGACATTTCTGCGTCGCTGCTACGCAGTTTTGGGTTTAAAACCACTGCGAATACAGGGGTGGTAACTTACGGTCGGCCCCAATGCCGAACGCGATTTTTGACTAGGTATTACTATACAGTAGATTGCAGCGCTTTAGTGACTCGCACCATTTCACGCCGAAAGAAAAAGAACCATTTAGTATGGACTGTAAAGTACGGGAAGTCTATACAAAGGTGTGTTCCCGCATTGAATTATTTGTGCATAGAAACGGTAAGTGAGGAAAGAAGAGGAAGGAAGGCAAAGAAGAGATAGCGAGTATGTATGAGTAAAAACTGAAAAAAAGTGAGTGCAAAAGATAGTAATCCTGACGGCATGGATATAGCTGAGGTAACCTAACAGTGCCTCCTTCGGGTCGCTGCAGTCCCCATAGCATGCGATAGAGAAAACTAACAAACCTAACCCCTCTACCTATTGTATGATCTCTAAGGAGGTGTAAAGCAATGAGAAAGCATTTCCATTTTAAGGTCATTTCTACCACCAATGAGTACGAAAAGAATAAGAACTAGAAACGAAAATGAGCACAATGCTTAAATTGTTTCTCCAGTGTAGCTACGGTTCACATTGTCTCTTACAGTTTGAGTATTCTACACGAGTTCTTTACCGAAAGAGTTGAACAACTATAATTCAGCAACCAATTTTCATACGTAAAAACGTCAGGAGGAAACCATAACCAGGCACAAATAGATCATTCGATAAAAAAGAGTTCTGGAGAAAGATTCTTGAGCACGCAACCGATTTTGCGAGAACGTGCAAAAGAGTTGTTCTAACATGCGCTGTCAGATGGAAGGGAAGCTCGTCGGGAATTTCGAGTTTTTTATTTATCCAAACCTGCATATAATAACTATTTATTGCTTACGTTGTCAAAGGCTAGGATAAGTTGAGTAATACAAAAATTATACGCTCCCCAGACTAAAAATGAGTCGCCTAATTTTTTTCAAGGTCTGTAATGGAGGAGGAGGAGGACCTGTCATGTTCTGGGCTATTTCAAATAACTACACAGAAGTGTGTCCTTTTGTTTCAGGTATCCGTCAAACTTAATCAGCATGGCTTCATTGAGCTGGTAGATAATCAAGTTTTGATATCTACACAATATCTGAATGAAGAAAGGCCTTTATCTTTGCCTATTTTTCAGGACAACAACTCCCGATGCATTGGGCTAGAAATGTCATTGATTGGCAGGACAGTCACTCAAGATGTATCAGGTACTTAAATTGGTCAGCCAAGTGTCCAGGTGTGAAACTCAATAGAAAATTAGTGGGACTCCCTTGAGCGAAAAGTTAGATGTCGAGAAGATCGTCCACTTACTATGGCTGCACTACGGGATCAGTTGATGCAAGAGTACTTTAAAATCAACCAGGTGTACATCACCACACTTATAGACTGGATGTCGCGCAGAATTGCCTCTATCGTTCTTGCTCGTGGAGGCTCTGCATTATTTTAGTAGCTGGTGATTTTCTGTTCCGGGAGCTTAGTATTCCATTCGGTTTCTTTGTATTTTTTCATTAGTGCTGAATAATATTAAGTTTTTTTATAGTTTATTGTAACTGTCCACGTTTGAACCGCTCAAGCGAATAAGATGTTAATTAGTAATTGTATCATTAGTATCTTGAGTGAAGAATTTAGGTTACATGGCTAATAACTTGACGTTTTATTTACTTCTCGGGTTTTGAAAGAGAATGGATTGCATAATGACGGTAAAGATCGTAATTTTGGTCCTAACTGCTTCCAATACACATTTCATTTCATCAGTTACAAAAGCCTTGCTAAATACCAAGGCGGTCACAGTGAAATCACAAAAGTGTTCCCAGCAGCACCACAGCCAGCATACGACACCGCCGTAGTCCGGCGACCGCGAGGCGAAACAATCTTTGTCGAGACCTAGGTTTTCGTATAGGTAGCATTTCAAAACCAATTTTTGAAAAAATTGTTCTTTTCGGTAGCATCAGAAACTTTGTCCGTTTCAGAAGCTGATAAACGAATTAGTGTCGCTGTCGCTTATCTGTGAAATGAACCAATATTAGTATGGACACAGTACTGTAAAGAGTTTTTTAATCAATTAATAAAACATGATCCCTTGTGAAAAAATGTGGTAGGGAAAGAAAATTTCAGCAAAATTCATGGAATATAAATTTAATTTATGATTCTTTAATTACTGAGAAAAATCAATTTTGCCAGTGAAAGAATACGAAACGAAAAAAATTATGACCCAGGCGATTTGCTACACTTTTAATTTGAAAGCCGAGAATTATAACAACTAAATGGAGAGAACATGGATAGTTTAAAAACATGTTGATGTAACAAATTATTATATGGAACTGTTAATTTCGCCCGGTAATCATAGAACGCAGAGTATATCAAGTTAGCAGAATCGGAGAGCATTTAAATGTTTGATTCCCTTTATACTTCCGAAGGAATTGAATAACAAATCATGATTATTGTGAGTTTACATATACTCAGAAATAGCAGACGTCGTTTTCCAATCCAGAACTTGTCTCATTATATTTCTAACTCAAGTTTTTCCACCTAAAATATCTTAACCGCACTTGATGCTTTATGATCTTATTCATGGTTTAATGCTACCATTTTTAATTTGTCGCTTGTCCTCTGACGCCTGCTCACACTTTTCACTCGCCATATATGATTGCTTTTTATTGGCCCTTGTTTTCATCGGGAAACTTGCGTAATTGCGGTGTGGCCCAGATTTTGAGCATTCATCATTTCTCTCATATCCGAGTTTTTCACTGTACGGAGTAAAATGTTCACAATATATATGGAACAACTAGCCCTGTTGACTATAGTATCCGAATAATTTATTATGAGGAACACATTCGGAGGAATAAGTATTTTTCTTCAATAAAACGGTTAGTTTGAAATTGTGTGACTATTTCTATTTCATTTTTGAATGATGATAGCTTTATACGTCGGTCTACCGAGGTACGAAAAAACTTCAATCACCAAAGTGATTGGTGCACCGCAGTTTCCAGACGAACCCTATCGTCAAAGTTGAGACCTGGGTAGAAGTCCAAACCAGTGACGATCTGCACATCCTTGATGGTGCTGCTGAACTCGCGGGCGTATTCACTGCTCTCCTGAAATGCAAAAAGGTCATTTTACATTGTAAGTTATGTCAGCACTTTGAAAGGAATTCTTTCTCTTCTAAACTCCAAATATTATCGAAGGAATTACTGATCGTTTCTCTTGAACTATCAGGTCAGTCTCATATTTAACGTCTTTACCCTAGTCTACACAATCTCTCTTACTTCAAATTAGCTCATCTCGCTTGCCTCGGCGATGACAAATTTACTTGTATCGCCAGATACGAGATCGGCTATCTCACACTAGACCAGCTCACTCGAATCCATGACCAGTTTGCATGCACCGACAGTTGCTAGATCGGCTATCGCACACTACATAGACCAGCTCACTCGCCTCCATGACCAGTTTGTATGCACCGACAGTCGCTAGATCGGATATCGCTCACTAGACCAGCTCAATCGCCTCCATGACCTGTTCGCTTTCATCGGCAGGTACGAGGTCGCTTATCTCACACTAGACCAGCTTGCTCGCATGGAACTAGACCATCCCGCATGCCTTCACCGGAATCATCTTGCTTATCTCGTGACAGTCCGCCTATGTTGCTCACTTCTGTTGAAAACACCTCGTACACTCCAGTACGTTGTTCATGCGCATTAGTTGCCAGCCTTTTGAGGTCTTTGATCTTTCGTTAATTTTTCATATTTTTTCCACCCATGAAGTAACACAATATATTTTTTCTAATTCATTTCAGGCTTAGGAAAAATTATTAAAATGCTTCATGCGGGCATTTCTAGAATTCTATATTTATTAATAAATTTATACATCAGTTTTAACTTTTTTATCTCCCCTGTGTAGATTTCGTTGCAAATTTTGACCCATTTATATACCTCCAATGATTAGATATAAAAGAGTGAGTGAAAAGCAGAGTATCATAAGGGATTCGAAACCGGTGTTGTTTGTGTTTTTTTTGAACGATTTACCAAAGGTTATGGAGAGTATATGCAGTATGTATGCCAGCTTTACAAAAATTACGCACCACTTGGCACCGTTTATGAGTGTGGTAAATTACAAGGAGACTTAAATAATCTAGTTGTATGAGTGGACAGATGACAAATAAAATTTAATCAATGAAGATGAAAGTGTCGGATAATGTGGCTTAGTCACAGAAATAAAAAGCATGTGTATAGCATGATAACCTTTAATTAGCGATAAAAGAGTAGAACTTCGTTGTTTGGGGGTGGAAAGAGGCCTTGCTGTAAATATGGATAGTGATCTTAAATTTACCGAGCTCATAGACGCTCGTGTCAATGGTGCAAGCAAGATTCTAGGCCTTCTGGAACGCTCATATGAGTACAATGACTGCAAGTCAATGAGACTACTGCTTAGGGTACTCGTAAGATTTCATTCGGAATTAACTACAATGAGGCTACTGCTTAGAGTACCTATAACTCTTCATTCAGAATTGACTACAATGGGACTAATGCTTAGAGTACTTATAAGACTTCATTCGAAATTGACTACCATGAGACTATTGCTTAGAGGACCTATAAGACTTCATTCAGAATTGACTACAATGAGACAACTGTTAAAGTATTTATAAGACTTCATCCGGAAGTGACTACAGCGAGACTACTACTTCTCCAGAGTACTTATGAGACTTCATTCGGAATTGACTGCAATGAGACTACTGCTCAAAGTACTTATAAGACTCATTCGAAATTGACTATAATGAGACTACTGCTTAGAGTACTTATAAGACTTAATTCCGAGTTCGCGCTATGTACTTGTTGTTCAAAAGTGGAAAGGGACAAAAATTAATATCGGGTGTGTTACGTAAGTCAATAGAATACGTACCAGGTTTGAGACAGCTGGAGTACAAAAAACACCTCAAGATCCTTGATATTCTAGATTCTTAGTGTGAGTTATGAGTTACAGAAGAATGAGAGGTGACTTTATAGAAGTGCATAAGTATACATGTACATGATGCGTATAACTGCAAGAACCGCCTTGATCTTTCAAACAAGAACTCTGGTGCAAGGGGGCATCAATAAAATTGAAGAAGATTTTCTGCAACTCAGAATAAGACAGCGTTTCTTTGCTAACGCAGTCTCGGACGCGTAAAAATCAGTGGAAGCAACGGTGGGGACGTCGTCAGTGAACAGTTTGAAAAGCAGAATTGACTTGTACTCAGGAACTCCGTGCATTGTGCTCGGGTTGACCGTCCGTGTTAGCACATGTGCCTAATATGCCACTTTTGGTCATGCCTGTTCCAGTTCAAGAAAAAGTTGAGAAATTGGACATAAACTAGCTTAGCACTAGGCTAAGCTAGTTTAAAGTTGGGGTAGCCACGAGATACTGATCAAAAAATCTGACATAGGCCTTGTGTTTTGATGCATCTCAAATGACTTCTTTCTATTTGCAGCATCTCTAGTAAATTTATTATAGATTGGGATGTGAACCTCCCTGGACGGAACAAGGGACAAAACAGGGTCAAACGAAAATCTGTTTGCTCCATCGAACTTGTATTCACTGGTTTTAATTAATTCACCATATAATAAGATTTCCTCCCAACATGCAAAAATTTTGTGCAATATTATCAGCAAAATGACTCATCCCAGCAGCTTCAGAGGGTTTGTCATGAGATGAACAAGGAAGAGGTTCACGGACTTACACGATACCTAGTGTCATGCAAACTCCTAACGTTTGGTATACGTAAATATTGAATTATCATACAACAATTTTATACTAACTGCACTTCTGACTCTCGTTTTTGGAGCTACTAGGACTTTGTGAACATCTCTATCTGTATGCCAGTGCTTGTTGGACGCGCTAGGCACTCCCACAGCGCTTTACGAGTGCCATTAGAGTTAACACTCGTGCTCCTAAGCATCCAAACAGAGCATGGCCGCGGCATTCTTCGGCAGTATTTTTATGATATTCATATTTTAACATGTAATGCAACTATATGTAAATTTTCTACGCTCTATTACTCATAGTTAAGGAAAGAAACTAGTAATATAGAGTCCTAAGAAAACTTTCAAGATATCTGTTTGTATGGATTAGGGTTTCGCTGATGGATATGATGAGGCTTAATTTCAGTTTAGAGTTAAGGCAGCATTAAGTTCATCATTAAGGTTAATTGTAAAGTGAAGCTAGACCAAGTTAAGCAAAGTTTCAGAAATAAATAATTTACAAGAGACGAGTATGATCACGAATGGTGTAGTCATATTTATCTTGTTATACTGTATGCAGGATCAATTTCTTTTACCAATTTGGAAACGATTCTATTCTGTCAGAAAATGAAACAAAGTAAGAGTATCATACAATAATAAATTTGCTGAAAAGTTTGTTCCTAACTTGATTATATACCATGGTGCAGCACTACAATTTACTAATTTCTGTGGCTAGCAGAGCTACATCTCCTGCTGAGTGTCTGCGCTGCACGCGTCGTTGGCATCTTCTTGTGCGAGAGAAGCTTGGAACGCTACGGGGCCTTCAGGGTTCAAAACTGTACCAGAATTAAGTCTCTGTGCACTCAACGCACATCTAGCTCTGAGTAGGGTACTCTATAATGCGCATATATATTTATATTGTCGATTTTCCCTACGATTTACAACGCTGAAATGAGGGTACGAATGCTGGTATAAGTGTAGAGTTTGAGTTGTTACTTTCATAGCTAGACAGAATATAAGTTACTGAAACTAAGCAGCGTTGTACTATATTCTGTGGGACATGTATGATTTTGCTTCGGAGAAATTCTTTACCAAAAATTGAAATTGAAAATTGATTATGATCACGTTAGCATATTTATTCATTATTATAAATTTAGGATTTACAAAAAAACAATGAAAGTCCAAACAACCATTACCGAGCTCAAGCGAGACTGAATAAATGCGTTCGACGAGCAAGGCTTTCGCTCTCGTCCTGATAGCCTCACATAATTACTAGCACGTTTGTTACTTTTACGACATTATTAATACGTAACAGTGATTATGTACATAGGTAGCATATTTTTCAGCAAAACCTTATAATAAATGGGAATAAATTTTAAGTTCCTGAAAACTATGCTCAACTATTGACGTACAAAGGCGTTCTTATAACTGACATTTTTTAGAATAATACAGTTTTATTTTCACGATTTCTAACAGCCAATAATGAATACAGTGAAAACGTGTCCAATAGTTCGATATCATCCCGTTTTAAAACACTTTGGAAGCTGTTAATCATATTCACTAAAATTCTAAATCTATAAAAGCGCAACGTTCCGATGTTCTCACATCATCATGAGGCTGAAACAAAGCTGAAGAAATTTTAGTCACTTTTAACAAAATGTGAAAAGTGCTAAGCTCAACTCAAGACTATTCAGAAAGTTGTATGAATATGGTACACAGGTTGAAATAAAGAGTGTAGAAGAAATTACAGTCAAGTTCAGCAAAATGTAAAATTTACTCTAGCTAAGCTGAAGACTCATCCTAAATTTGCGCGAGTACGACACACAAGTTGCAATGTGTTAACATTGACTGATGAGATTACACGCTAACAGCATGACTTGCATAAACAATATGGTGGACTATGGTGCCGGTTCCAATAATCTACGGTTCAATTATGTTAAATAATCTTAAAGCAAAGAAGTCTTTAGTGTTCTCATTACGGGCAGATTTGGACTTATAAACATGTACTTTTATCAACTATATGTAAAATTAAGATGCTCGTATATATTTCATCCTTGGTGGGTTGTGAACTATAGTGAATGCAAAAAATGATTAAAAATAATTTGCTATTTTTTACAAGTGTCATGTAGAAAATTTGGTTATGAACGCAATACCAATTAATCCGTTTTTGTATTACCGGTATGTTGATGAGATTTTTATTTAGGTAGCTAGCATTGATCAGTTCGAGATACTAAAAAATATTACAATGGAAAGTTCTGTTTTGAGAAAAGTGAAATTGGTGTGCAGGGTAACTTGTTATTTCTAGATGTGTGTTTTGAGACCTAAGGGGATTCATTTAAAAGATCTACCTACGCGAACCCTTCATTTGTAGGCTAAACTCTTAATTAAGATTGTGAGGCCCTAAGACTTAAAAATAAGGTGTTATTCATACCTTTGTCGATATAGCTTACAAAGTGTGTAGCACCTGGGATTACTTTCTTTCTCAAATACTTGGAATTCAACGTTTGTTGATTAACAATTTGGCCCTAATTTCCTGGTTGATAAAACGATAAATGAGTTTCTGAAACGTATGTTGAGTAATAGCAATGCAGCTGTCTAGAATGCCCGATATATCAGAATATTTTATGAAAACCAGAAGAATTTGAATTTGACAATAGATGAAAGAGTGTTTGAAAACATTATAAAAACTTTTGTTAAACTAATAGAGGATGCTGTGCGAATCAAACCTTGCATATTTTGTCCAGTACTATTTAGCATTAGTATGAGACCCTCTTGCATCGTCAATTCATATGAGCACTTCCTTTTTGGAATGAAGATGTCAGCGTTATACTGTACTGATCACGCGATGTCCGATCATGTGAGCGCGACATTCCCATTAGTTTAGTAAGCAGCTCGATCTGACAAGCCTGTAAGGTTATTGGTTAGAATATATGTTAGATTTGATCGCTAAGATTTCAGTCGTCATCTCATTCGCTCAAAACTAAATCCCTGTAACTTATTTGTGGAGTAAACGACGCCCACGATAGCCTTGCTTTAAAACTAGTATACCGCGTCCTTTTTATAAAAACCACTCACAAATGCTCTAAGGACCTACTCTCTCACCCATCGCTAGTAGCCAGACGTGTTAAATTATTCCCTGCGGGTGGTTGTGATACACGTTCCCGACCCTCTGGGATAGACCTTCGATTTCCCGACTACACAGAAAAATGACAATACTATAAATATTGGAAAATCAAGGACCTCCTCGTAAGAAGCATGAGGTCTTCGTCAATAGATAGCGATTTAGACGGAGTTAATGCGATTTACCGGTTTCAATGTAACAGGAGAGAATGCATGTTACTCAATAGGAGTTACTTTGGCGCAATTAGAATGACTCTCAAACAACGATTAAAGGCTCATAATTATCAAGGCTCTATTTTTAATTATTTTTGTATTCACCATAGATCACAACCTACCAAGGATGAATTATATACTAGCATCTCAATTTTGAATAAAGTTAATGAAAAGGACCATATTCAGATTATAGAGGCCCTACATATTTCTAAGTGGAAATCTACCCTCAGTGAGAACACCGAAGTCGTTTTTGCTTCGAAATTATATAATAGAACAGTACTGTAGATTATTGGAACCAGTGTCACCGTCTTTCATTTTGTTTGTGTAAGTAATATGTATTGCGTTGTACATTGAAACTTGTGTGGCATATTGACACAAATTTAGAATTAGTCTCGAAGTTAGCTGAAGTACATTTTACATTTTGTCGAACTTGACGGTAATTTCTTCTGCATTCTTTATTTCAACCCGTGTGCCATATTCATGCGACTTCCTGAAGAGTCTTGGATTGAGCTCCAGCACTTCTCACATTTTGTTGAATGTGGCTAAAATTTCATCTTCACTGTTTCAGCCTGATGATGATGTAAGAACATCGGAAAGTTGCGCTTCAATAGATTTAGGGCTTTAGTAAATATGATTAGCAGCTTCCTAAGTGTTTTAACACGCAATAAACTTGAAAAATTTCGCAGGTTGATACGTTAGAAAAAGATGTGTTCAATACTTTAAAAAGACGATCACTTACGAGGCAGTTTTCTACAGCCTGCTCGGTTGGGTAGATGAAGGCCCTGCTGTCCAGATCGTTGCCCGCGCAATCAGTGATGCTGCCGCCGCTGGAGCATCGAGTCACCACCGCGTACAGATGAGACGGACGATTGGGGTGAGTTCTGATCACATGTTAAGAAAATTAAGCTATTCATCACTTCCTTTCAGGGATTTGTATTGTTTCGAATCTGTATTGTAACGAGGTCAGGTATATTCCCAAACTTGGAACAAAGCTTCTTCTTTATTCTACACGAGCTAGCGCGTGTCGAAACTCCGAATCGAGACTTGAAATATATTTTAGCATCGTTCACCCC
>VOMN01104317.1:0-17985 GCA_014899125.1 Orchestia grillus | reverse complement strand
GGCCTGGAGGTTCACAAGCCGCTAAATCGTAGACTTTTCGATTTGCATTCCAAACTCGTATTCTGAGATCAAAGGCGCTCAAACTTCCAGTTGGTAAGTTCGAAGTCGAGTGAAGCTTTTCACCTATGCAAAAGTTCTGCTGAATCTGAAAGTGAGTTTTGCAGCTACATCAGAGGATTTCATCCGTCTCACGCTGATAAAAACTCAAAATCTCTTTGGCACCGGAGTGGTAATCGAAGTCTGCCTGATGACCAAGTCTGGTGCATGATGCCCTTTTTCATTTAAAAGTCTAACTTCTTTCAGAGAATATGATTAATATCTTTCACAAGCACTTGATTTCACATTCGAATTTATGAACTCGAATCTTACATTCGGAGTATTTCTTAATTTTGGTGTAAATTCACCCTTCGTCACGAGATAACTTTCACAAATTGAGACGTGACTCGTTTACATATGGAAGATTATAGAAGATTTTTTTGCACTGACGGGTATTTCTTCATTATTTATTACTCAATTGCGTATTAGTTATAGTCCACTCTTTTCGTATGCAATCAACACTTGAATTCGCCATCAAATGCCAACGAAGCAAAATGTACTCATAGTAACACAATGAATTGTTCAGAAAATTTCATTATTATATTTGCGCTGTTTTGTGTTTGAATTTTTAGATTTCAGGCTTGAATATGGAATCATTTCGATCCAGAACGTAAATTATGAAAAACACTCATGTACCCTTTTGCTATTTTTCTTATGCGTGAGAAAATATCACGAGAAAAGGGAAATTTAACTTCAATAAACATACGAGCACGAATTCGAAATGGTCATTTTTTTAAATATGAAGTCCTGCAGAGTTCCCGAGAGCGCCAATTTATACACCAAGTCCCTGGTCGAAATAAAAAAAAACATTTTTCCCCTTAACGTTTACGCGGAATTGAAAAAATTCCGTCTGAGTTGATTGTAGCGGAGCCCGGCAGCAAAAATAACAGATTTTATATTTGCTGCAAAGAGTTTGCAGGGACAATAACAGCGATGGATATGAACTACGCCACCTCTTTCAATTTCGCATGGAAATGCGTCAGCAAAAAACCAAGGTCCTTCGAGACTCAATCACAAATGCAAAAAAAATAGTGTTCTTTGGTGTGCGTTGAAGGACAAGAAATTTATAGTCAAAAAATACATTTTTTTTGCATAGGCTTCGTACGAATAATTTAGACAGTAAAGCCTTGTGAATATCAAGGGAACAGGTACGAGCAGCTTAGAATTTTTATACCTTGGCCTTCAGCAATCAAATTTAGCAATTTATCATTAAACAACTTGAAACAAAAGATGTAACTGATTCTGCGTTAGGTTAGCTCATTTCAAATCGTGATTCAGATTAATTGGAAGTACGACATTATCTTTATAAAAAGTGTAGCAAGATTAAATTTCCTCGTTTTAAAGATATTCAGGAAAATTCATCTTTCTTGAGTCGATTGTCCTCCAAAATTTCATAGACGATGAGTTAAGCCTGCAGTGAAAACATTTCTATTTCAATGGAAGATTAAACCAATGTGATGAAATAATTAAACACTGTAAATCAAATCTAAGCGTTGCGATGACCAGCTTCATTTACCGTCAGTTAATTAAGAAAAATTGAATAAAAAATACATCAGCTCAAAAAATTCACTATCGAGATTCCACGAAAAACATATAATGGAAATTAATTATTTGTATTTTCAAAACTGATTTATCATTGTCTAAGTATGATGATTTTAAAATTTTTGTATCTAAATCATTAGGGGCAGTGCGTTATATAACAAAATCGTTCTCTGTTGCAGGCGTACAGCCCCGCGCCCTATGAAAGCCGACAGATGAATGAGCGAGTGGTGTCAGAGGTGACGCAACTGGTCTCTAATGACGCCGAGGTGACGTCGTCAAAGGCCTGCCACGACGGACGCCGAGTCCACCACGCTAGGCAGTCCTGACATAATATGGCAAAGTCGTTACACCGACATTGCCCCGACGTACACTGTACACAACTGATCTTATGCAAAATGAATGCCTGCATTTGCTTAGAAAGCACATCTTCACTAGCGAAAGGAAAAGAGAATTTCATGAGAATTAACAAATTATTATCGAGCAGATTTGCCCAGAAGGAAAAAGACGTTCAAATAAATATATAAATCTCTCTATATTTTATCCAGTACATAACTAACGAAATTACGGTAAGGTGCAATGTACGCGTTGCAGTGATTCGGAAGCTAATATTTCTTAGCTAGAAGCCTCTTAATAGGTGCATTGACAACAGCAGGGGGCACCCGTAACTCGAAAAGAAAGTTTACTTAATGGTGCATTGAACATGTCAATCCTCAAAACTAGTCGTAAGACATGACACGTCGGTCATGAATTCTGTCCTTGTTTTTGCTAGCCAAATGTAGGAGTAACTGGAAGGCCCCGGCCTCCCTGGCATGGACCTGCCCTTGTGGCAAGGCTTTTATGGGCCACTGGGAGGAAGATGGCTTACGGATTACCCTTTAGATTTTTGGCCTCAGTTTTAAAGATGGGATATTGATGAATTCTTTCGTTTATTTCGGGGTGTAAATTATGCCCTTTTATTTCTTGACTATTTCATTTCTAAGCGTACCTCCATAGAATTTTCCTTTGAAATTTAAAATAACAATATATTATCAGTTTTAGACCTGAAAATAACTAAAATCCATAATACTTTCAATTAATCTGTTTTCTTTATAATCAAGCTTGCAGGACCAAGCTTGAACTTACTTAGCTTTTGCAGTTATAAATTGAAAATTAATTCGTTCAGAAGATACTACGGTATGACGACTTTGCCATTTTATGTTAGGACTGTCTAGCGTGGTGGAGTCAGCTTCCGTCGTGGCAGGCCTTTGACGACGTCACCTCGGCGTCATCAGAGACCAGTTGCGTCACCTCAGACGCCATTCGGTCATTCATGTGTCGGCCTTCATAGGGCGCGGGGCTGTACGCGCGTCACAGAGAACGATTTTGTTGTATAACGCACTGCCCCTAGTGATTTGAATGTGAAAATTTTTAGAAACATTGAACTAAGCCGTCAATAAACCTGTTTTAAATAACATAAATCGTACGTTTCCATTTTGAAGTGTTTGCAATAAATTTTCATTGATTTATTCATTTGGATGCTGAATTTTTTGTTCATTTGTCAGAATTTACTTACCGAAGGTGAAGCCAGTCTCCGAAGCGTATAGAGTCGACTTACTGTGCTCATCTAATTTTTTCGTGAAGTCTTTAGCAGCTGACGACATAGAAACTGCTTCCAATACCGCTTTTAACTTTTGAAACGGAGACACTTGTGCCTTAACGTTTGCTCCCGCGCTGCCTCAGATGACGGCACCAAGCTTCTCTCAATGCCGTCTGTCGCATTTGACATTTACGTTAGCTTCTTTAATGATTCTTCCCTGCCACCGGGAACTGCCATCGAATTTCACAAGAACGAAATTGTTATATGGTCAGTCGGCATGACGCGGAGCTGGAGTAGGTACTGACAGTTTCACCTCACTCCATCATCTGCACAGAGACTCGGAAGTGCAAAAAATAGCCCTCCGTTTCGCAGGCAAACTTGCGGTACCGAGAAGTAATTACTCGCCTTGGTTATGATAGGAGAAAAAGATTCCCGCGCTCAAGTGCCGAAGCGAGATGAAGCGTCACTGCGGCCAGATAAGGAAGGGACCTTCAGGTTAAGTCAAGCATCATTAAAGGTTTTAACTCGCTCCTGGTATTTTTTTATGGAAGGCAAAAACCCGGCGAGGTAAAAGCCTGGTTCGAGGCCTCGAATTTTGAAAGTTGGGATATAAAGAATTTGAGTTCGTACGTCAGCTGCTAAAGTTCATCAAGATGAAATTATGAGAGTTTTGCTTAGACAAAATTTTAAAGTGAGAAAATTTTTAAACGTTGCTTCATTAGTTTCAGTAATGCGATTAGTGGTAGTTGAAAATATTAAAATGAGCTCACGGTTTCTTGTACAGTTATTTTACGACGACAATATTTTTAGGTAGTCGTATGCCACCAGGTGTTCATTTAATGAGAAGAGTTCTCGTTAATGGCAACCAACAATCTTACTGTGAACTCCCAATAGCTGAAAAGATTAATTGATATTTGATGAGATTTTGAGGCAACAAACTTGAAATTTACATCGAGGATACACAATATGAGTTCATACTTGCTATTTTACATAGCCCACCCATTTATTCATCCTATTTTAATTTACGGAATCCGCTCCACGATCAAAACATATAAATTTGAATAATTTATCGGAATGTTACCATTTAAGAATCTTATTTAAAGAATGATAAAGTCTTCATAACCCTAATTTTGGGCAACTTTTTAGCTACCTAAGTGCACTTAAGCTGAACTTTGTTCTTTGATACGAAACAGTTCCACAGTGTCACAAAATAACCTTTTATTGCTGAGGAAAACGAATGAACAGCAAACAAAGTTCCTCATAACGCGAGCTTCTCAGCACTGAGCCTGTGTATAACCTGAAGCAATTTTATCAAATTCGCAAGATTTTACTCCTCACAGAAAGACCAATCCATTTCATCCTGGAAAATTTAAACAGTGTAAGTGCAAGAGGTTTTTTTTATACCTAGGCGACTGTCTAAAGAACACTTCATATGATGCAAATCTAAAAATAACTCAAACTAGATAGACCAACAAAGATAACGTTGTCTAGAAGAGTATTCCAAATTTTGCTACGAAGTGCTCAGCTGAAGCTGAAATGGTCGCTCTGAAGTTGGTATAAAGACAATTCTTCAGCGACACCGACCGGGCTCCAATCAGAAGCGTGTCTTAGAGCTCACGTGGGAGCTTGTGGCCACTGAACTTTATTCGGCGGAAAGTCGTGCGTCTTCTCGGCGTAGGTCTCAAGTTAAACTTTATTCGTTACTAATGACAACCTCATTGATGAATAGATTGTGGTGTGCAACTAAACTTACGAAGCCGATATCCACGTACGAAACAGAAATTTCCTTATGATATCATAAGACTCGTGTTAATTGCATATAAACAGGGATTTCCTTATGATATCATGACTCGTGTTAATTGCATATAAACAGGAATTTCCTTATGATGTTATAAGACTCGTGTTAATTGCATATAAACAGGGATTTCCTTATGATATCGTAAGACTCGTGTTAATAGCATATAAACAGGGATTTCCTTATGATATCACAAGACTCGTGTTAATTGCATATAAACAGGAATTTCCTTATGATATCGTAACACTCGTGTTAATTGCATATAAACAGGGATTTCCTGTCCAGGAAATGCGTATGCGACGCAGTTAAGGATGACGAGATCATTAGATCTAGGTTGGTTTTCATTCTGTTCAAAGATATGTGGAGATGTTTGATAATATGGTGGCAGAATACATATTCATCATAACATGCAAATCATTTATTTCTAGCACCCAAAACTCACTTTCCGCGCTATATTTAGCATATAAGTATTCACAACTTAAAAAGTGAGAAATTCGGACACACATTTATTCACATTCATTGAGTCGCATTCGACCAGCCACGCTGGACATCGGAGGCTAATTAGACACGTTAAACCCAACCTTCATTTCTTGGCAGTATCGTCTTTTCCAATGGCGAAGTAAGACTTTGGCTTGTACAATTGGATCAATGTCTCTTAAAGTACGTTCAGTTCATATAGAAAGCTAAACCTAGAAAAATTTCGAAACATAACTTTCTGAGCAATATAATCCCAAATTTTTCGTACATGTTTACGCTTCAAAAATCATAATCCAAGTCTTTTTAAAAGCAACATCCTCGGCCATCTTCCCGCACAGAGGAGCTAGGCCTGGAAAAACTCTAAATGCTAATAAGGCAAACTCCTAAAATTTATTCCTACACTCAGGGCCTCAAAATCTAAACACGAACACTCAATCCTGACATTCTTCTCGTGAACAGCAGAATTAACGATAGACAAAATTTCCTTCGCTTAATTTACTTCATATAAGAAGCCTCTCTTAATCCAAAAACTATAGATATTTTAAGAACGAAGTGAGGCCAAGTCTCGGGGGCAAAATGGGGGAACAGGAGCGTACATTTGGGCAGCCTCAGCTCGCCAATATCGGCTTATCGGTCTATTTTGCTGCAATTACTTCCCAGGTCTTGCGTCACAAGACGTGTGTGGTGCGACCAGAGCTCGGCACCCTGGGTGACCGGGGGCTCTGGACACGAGCTTATTTGGGGGCCGAGGAGGGGTTTGAGTGAGGGGCTTGAGTGGTGCAACAGTGAGGGGCTTGAGTGGTGNTGAGGGGCTTGAGTGGTGCAACAGTGAGGGGCTTGAGTGGTGCAACAGTGAGGGGCTTGAATAATGAAACAATTAATCAGTGGCGGAAATGGTTAATCATTTTCACCCAAATTAAACAATGAGGGACTTGCATTACCCCAGTCGAGCGGCCCTGTGCCTGTTGCTGAGTAGCGGTGAATCCTTTCTGTCATCCCCACTAATAACAACAAATCCTTTACCGGATTTCTGTGAACATTTTCTTAAGTACGTATCAGAGAATTGATGACACTTCTATGGTCTAGTAATATTCAGTGCAGGAACATAAACATGAACGATTGTTGGCAAACTGCAGCGATGGAAGAAAGAGTATTTTAGATACTCATGTTGTCTTAAACCGAGAGATTTTTTCTAAGTTGGCAGAATTTTGACGAAAGCCCTTGAAATTTTGCAGGCATGGATGATACAATGACTAGGCTACTTTTGCTCACCCAACGTTTTTCGTGTCGAGGGTGTCATCGATATTAGAAAAACGTCAGCAGAACGACGGTGTTACTGACAGACTGATGCCGCCATCAAATGCTACCAATTGCTTAGCCATGACGAGTAATTAAATATAATGTTTATATTAAAGTTTGGTCGTTGCACCTTCCATCGAGTAGTGTTTTTTATCGATCAAATAATTTTTATTTTGGTAATAGAATATTTGATCAAACGTTCTAAATTTCTCATTTCCGAAGTTACGTAAAGAATCATTAGGCTTCCTTCACAAAATCAGATAATTAAGATATGGCTGCAAAGGTACTGCTTAATGCTGTGTAATTAATATTTACTCAAAATGAGGTGATGAATACCTATAAGGTGTGGTGTAGTATGCTTGACATGGTTGGTTATTACTTAACAATGGGTTGGTGAATTCTTCGTAACAAGGGGAGGTTGGTGCTTAATAGAGCTCTAGTAAAATATTCTAAGTATGGCGAGAATAACGTTTAGTACAGTGTTATGAAATTATGGGTAATGCAGTGGGGATAATCCATAAAATAGCGTGGTTAATGCGTGGTTAGTATTAGGAGATCAACACTTAATTTGGTTGGGTTATTACATATCTAATATGATGTGGTTGATGTTCTCATAATACTATGGAATAAATGTGGTGTGAAAGAAGGTAGTGAGTACGATTTTTATTGCACTTTTAATATACGCGAGTTTACTCCTAATATGGTGTAGTTATGTAACTCATACTTAATACGGTAATGCTTGTACATACTTGTTTACTATTATGTATTTATTCCTTTAAACGCAGTGATTGACATTTGGTTAATAGGGTAAACTTATTATACATTTATACGTATGTATAAATACGGGATTTATACGTATTCTACCGCTTGCTCCCTACCGTAGCTCCTACGTTTCCCTATGTTTATTCGGTAATAGCTTTCCTACGTGTGTAGTATTGAACAACTCCGACTCGCTTTGATTAATTTAACTTCAAAATTGCAACACCTAAAATTTCCAAAGAGCCAAAAAGTTTCTTGAATTTTATACTCTGAATTTTACAACAATTTCCGAAATAAACCTCAAACTGTAACAAGATTTCCAATTCATTGGGCAAGAATAAACAAAATCAATGTCCCATGTATACATGCATAGATTAGAATGTCCACAGTGAATAACTAGATCAAATGCACTCTTTCCATGACTGTTTGAAAGCAATGTAACTGCAGCAGCTACAACGCAAGTTCTGATTGATAATGTCTTATTGAAAAGCTTGCTAGTAAAGGCATCCAAGTAAAAACAGCTTGGATGCCCCACGACCAGTAATTCAATGTTTTATTTACGCTCGTTTAAGAATTCACGTCTTTTATTCCCGACCTGAAATAATAGAGAAGAGAAAGACATGAGATCCGAGGAGCATTTGTCACTCGAAATATCGACAATCGATGCCTCACATTCTGTGCCCTCACTTCCCTTGTATTCTTGAGATCGATAGCCTGCACCTCTCCTACAACAGCTACCCTCCTAATCGAGCTACCCTCGCATACACTTGTATTGTGCAGGTACAATGACTTATGTACAGCGTCCTTTACGACTGTCTACAACCGCGGTGTCAGGGGTGGGCCTCGCAAACGACTCAGCGTCACGACTCGAAGAAAATGCTTATCACTATTAAATCTGTTTGAAGCAGGTCACCGGACATAAGATCGGCCCGGAAATTGGAGCAGGTCGTGCTGTGGATCTTTTGGGACACGAACTCATGTCTCACATTTGATCTGATGTCAGCGTCTATTTATTCACTTCTGTTTCGGATCTCAGTGTAAGAGGCGGTTGTCTGTGGCAGTATTTTTTGGGTGAAGTACAGTTAAATGCTAAAAGGGTTTATTATAATGAGTATCATCTCTGTGCCCTGTGAAACTCTGCCAGAGGCTTAGCTCGGATTCCCAGATTATTGTTCATAGAAAAACTATGTCATGGGGGCGAACCATGAGATGCACAACAAGAGATTTCGAATATGAGGTACAGAATATGAGATGAAGAACAAAATATGCAAGGAACATGAGATGAAGAACAAATGAGGCAAAACATGAGGTGCGGAACATGAGGAGCATAACATGAGGTGCAGAACATGAGGTGCAGAACATGAGGTGCGGAACATGAGGTGCATGACACAAGATGGAGAATTATGGCCTAAATTCAAGTCTCAGGTTCCAGTCTCCGATTGCAGCGCCTAGTGAGTTTGTGCAGAGGCCGAGCTGAGCATCACAGTGGTCCTCCTACGTACATAAGAGTGCGCACGAAATATACAGAGATATTTTAATTTTCACCAACACAGAGCTCTTTCGACTGAAACGAAAAGCAAACAAATTCGAGTCAAGAACTTGAACTCGTAAAAGGAAAATAAAAAAGCCCTAGGATGACTTATAGAAATTTAACATCATGCTGTCCAAGCGAGCTGAATGAGCAGGCCGCCCAACGCCCCTGCTAAACACATCAACAAGTGACATTCAAAGAGCTACGGTCAGGCGTGATATAAAATACAGCCTCAGCAGAGCTCAGCTGCTAGCAGGCGCCGTTGTAAACACGCATGTTGGTTGTGCTGACGTTGCGACGTACAGTTAACGTTTTGTTAAATCATTTTTTGCTGATGTGTGAATGTGTGTGTGGGTGCGTTTGTTGGTGGACTCTATAGCGCAGGTGATAGGTTGCTTGCCACCAATTTTGAAGATTCTTGGTTCTATCCTGGACGGAGTGCTTCCCTTGGGAAGGAAAGATTGGACCTGACTACCCTAGCAAAAAACGTGGACCACAAGAGGGCAGAGGTGGGGATGCGTCAAGTTGCTACAGGGGAATCCAAGCGTTTGTGGGGAATTATTTCGTGTGGTAGCTCTATTCATAATAAGTGAAGACATCGTCGCTCAATTCATGCACCTTGTACATAATTCAGGCCTTCTGTGTTCACTGCTTAGTAATGCAAACATCGCATTTTTTCCAGCGTGTTAGGGGTGTTTTTTGGCTTCTTGAACGTCAGTTAAGGATGAATTTTTCATGCAAGTCTTGCAAACGTTTAGCGAGTCCCGTCACTCAAAGAAGCACGTCACGCTGGGAAATTGATTCTGTTGCTGCTGTATGCTTTCAATAAAGATTCACCCGGATAAATTCACTTTAAGATCAGAAGAAGTATAGACGTTACGTTAAAGAACCCTCATATAACAAAAAAAGAAGATTCTCAGCTCTTACGATTCCGAGGTTTCGCTGTCATCCTCAAAAACTGCAAAGCCGACTTATTCCTTTGCCCTGACTTCATGAAAATATTGCATCGCGGCCAACTTGCTGGTGTAGTGAATTCATAACTAATGGAGCAATGTTTCCGTAAGCAGATGTCAAGAACCGAACTGAGAACACATCGATTGCTTGGTCGATATTCTTGCCCCTCTACCCACTCGGCTGCTCCGTAGACATGACGTTTTAGCTGAAGGTGTGCGAAATTTTACGGTAATATTGTGAACGCGCACCTGCGCATCGTTCATTTGTGTGACAGCGAATAAGTATCGTCCTGGTCCCTTCTCTGCCAGATCGAAGGCCTGAGTCTTCAGAGTTTTGAAGTCGTCATGCAAGGTTTGTTAAGATTTTTCTTCTCGCAAACGCGGGTGGTTTTCTCCGTTCAGGAGATGATTCGTTTTTCGAGGTTCTTCATTTACATTTAATTTGTGAGGAGCTCTATTTTGTTTGACTCACTGACGGGTCTGGTGGGGGTGCTGCTCTGAAGATCCCGGTCGCTTTGGTCATTTTCTAGATGAATTTTCGTTCTCGGAACTGGAATCCATAATCCATAAATAACATAGCTTGTCTATAGTAACGCTGTGTGGCAGTTTACACGGGTATGGAAGAATGTCGCTAATGGGTAATGGAGTAGAATGGTCATGAATAAAAAAGTTTAATAGCTGTGTAACCATGTATAATGTTAGACGTACTATACATATACCAATACGCCAAGTTTGTACGTTTGCGTGCTGTTTGCGAGCAGCCATTTACCACATTTACACACTGAAGGAATTAGATAGGAGAAAATTCCCGGGTCCAGATTCTCGGCCCCGTATTCCTAATCAACGAAATTATGCCAGTTGAGGCAGTCCGTATCAGTGATACAAAAAATTACATTATTTACGCGAGACTTTCTGCCATTTTTGACAACATGGGGATGCTTATATATAAGAATGTACGATGCTTGATGGCTGATCATGTGTTGTGTATGATACACAAAATATCACATCTATTGGCTACTGAAGTACGATGCTTCAGTGCTAGAGAATTATGTTATATATTGACTTATGAATCCTGCCTCGTAGCAGAATAAACATAATATTCAATCACTATTGATGTACATCGCGAAATAAAAAGAGTAACATACCATGCGATCTATCCCATATTGAAAAAGTTTTTTACAACCTGTTTGAAAATATTTTCAAACCGAGCTAGGGATAATTTTTCAAAAGCTTGCTAGATTTGATGGTATGTATAGTAGAAAAAATCATTAGAAAATCGGGAGTAAAATGCGACCGCTGGTCGCATTTCTAAGGGATCCGTTGGCCAAATTGTTTCATCAAACTGTCCCTTAAACTTGAGCTTTGAGAAAGGTTTTCTGCGTAGAATGCCTGAGACTCCCCCTAACCCACAGCAACATTTGCAACTTTTCCGGCAAGCAACAAAATACCCCTAAAATTATCACAAATTATTCTATTCAGATAGAAAAAAACGAGCGTCAGCTGGACCTCGGATATCATTATGGCTTTCCTTGGCAGCAAAATACCGAATTATTTGAGGCACGGCGTCGCCATTTTGTCACGCAAATGATAAGCAAACACGGCCCGCGCGGGGGTGCCTGGCCAGCGACGGCTTGAGGGGGGCGACCTCGGTCGCACAAAACAGGCACTGGTCACCTACGTCATGGTGAACAAAACTGGCACTGGTCACCTAAGTCATGGTGAACAAAAATGGCCCTGGTCCCCTAAGTCATGGTGAACAAAACTGGCATTGGTCACCTAAGTCATGGTGAACAAAACAGGCACTGGTCACCTAAGTCATGGTGAACAAAACTGGCACTGGTCACCTAAGTCATGGTGAACAAAAATGGCACTGGTCACCTAAGTCATGGTGAACAAAACTGGCACGGGTCACCTAAGTCATGGTGAACAAAAATGGCACTGGTCACCTATGGCATGGTGAGCAAAAATGTTCTTTATTGGGAAGTAACTCGACAAGTTTTTCTGCATAACTCGCGCACATTGTCTTCGGAATGAGCGTGCTTCCTTCGGGATAAATTTCGAGGTAATGAGCTCCTGTGGAGATAGAGATGGAAAGTGAGAGCGTGAGTCACTCGCTTGGCTTCTCATGTATTCAATCGAGAAGTTTAAACGGTCTTTTAATCAGAGTGAAATTGTGAGCATTTAAGGCTGGTAACCAAACCACGAAGGAACAGTATGTACAAGGTGGGTCGTACGCAAGGTACCCTCTCTCAAAAAAACGATAAACCTGCAACTGGTAAAGAAATGAACATAATTTAATATTACGGAGGAAATACCACAGATTTCTTTAGTGTATCAGTGCTACCAAAGTTAGTAAGGGTGCCTTACTTATGGTCCACCCTTTACAGCGTGTAAATTTCAAGTAAATTTCTGAAGATCATTTAAAATTGGACAAATCGAGCTCGTGGTAATGAGAGGGAATCTGCAAGTTTGATAGATGACCTCGAATGAAGCCCTTTCCTAGTGAGTAAACTTTATCGCGACGTAAAAGCTTAACCTCACGTCGATGCAGGGAACTATGAAGAAATTCAAAGACATGAATACAAACGATGGCCTTTTTCTAATTTCTATGAATAAGTAAAATGAAAATGAGTTAATAAAATAGATATCTAAATTAGTATGAGGGGTTAACATCGAAGAAGAATAGAAGCGTGTTGCCATTGCATGCAATTTTTGCTGTAAAAACGAGGTTTGTTCAGAAATTTGAAGAAACTCAAAGGTGAACAAAGTGCTCGCTCGTTTCTTTAATAATTGAACGATATTCAGAATACGATGATAGAGCATCGGTTGGCTGAGGAAACGCTGGTAATTGCTTGGTGAAATCTTGCTTGGAGCTATTCAAGTCCCAAAGAAGCTCAGTTATTTTCCATTGGAAAATTCCATTACATGACATCCTAAAATTAATTAAACTATTGCATAATTTCTAACTTGGTTACGTCGTCGCACGTGCACAGGAGTCTTTCAACTGAAAAATAATTTTGAATAGCTCTCTTGAAAGAAATAAACATGGCCTGTACTGGGAGTCATTTTAACCACGAAAGGAAGAATTATTTAAATCTTGTGGAACACAACACATATCTCATTACCAGTGCATGCCAGCAGGAAGAACAACATCGCGAATATTTATTCTATAAAGAGGGAACCGCAATAACACGAGCGCTGGAACTAAGCCCTTGTGAACTGTGAGCTTCTGTTGTTGCTCACAGCGACGACAAACATGGAAGGCAACCGCATGTTTTGATGTGTATCTTTCGAGTGACTATGAGCTAATTTACTTATCCATATTGTACTTTCGACTGACTATGATTTTACATGCTTCCCCATGTCGGCATTTTCAACTGAATAAGACTTTACATGTTTTTTTTCATATTGCTTTCAGCTGACTGTGATCTTATACTTCTTTTCATATTGGTACCGTCAAACTAGGTATGACTGATAATATTTTCCTTTACTACTATCTATGTTAAAATAGAATTAATTTCTGTAAGCAAGATGAAATTTTATCCGGAGAATAAATTCCGGAAGACGAACTCGACGTGGCATCCTTTAAGGTGTATTGTGTTCCTTAATAATTATGAGAGAGCTTGTGATTCACAAATACTCAAACGGATGCAACTCATTTCCCTGTGCTGAATGTTACCAAAATAAAATATCCGAGGAGCCCAGAACAATGGGAAGACAGTGTCGGCGGCGAAAACACTGCGACAGTGTTCAGGTTAAAATCCTCCTCATTTGTAAAGAAGCGAACCCAGGCATTATGGCGTCAAAGGAGGTATCCTAATAAGGTAAATGTGCACTGCAACATTTACAACGAAACAATTTTCCCTGCAATGGCTATGCAATTACTTGTAGTTATTCTCAGAATTGTAGAACGATGTGTTAATTTGAAACGCAACGCAACTCAGGATGCATTCGGCTTCAGATTTTCAAGTCTAATGAAGGTTTTTTTGACTCGATGTGTCCATACATTATTTTAGCACTATTTATTTCAAATATTTGATGTACATATACGTGTACTTCAAGCCCCTTTGTTCTTTATACACTACACGCAGATACTTTGCTCACAACTCTGCAGGTTCAGCTCTCGCATTTTGCTGAAAGCCTTTGGCTTCCGCTGAAATTATATCCACGCAAAAAATTGATTAATACAAGAAAAATTCATCATTCAAACTTATCTTTGTTCCCTGGACTTGGTCTCCGTAGATCACGATGTTACTTCAACAGAAGATTCCCAGTCCGGATATTCTTCATCAGTATCAAGAGAAAGAAGTGTCAGAATAAGACTTTCTTGGGTTATAAAATTTTGATGTATGTTGCAACGAGTACAAAAACGTTACGAATAATAAAAAACACTACACGTTCGAAGAAGGTAAATCAATAGATCATTACAAATGAATTGTCATCAGAAGCTCGATTCAGTCGTCAATGATTCATACCAGACGTCTATGCGGAGCTGGCAGGTGAAAGGAAAAACATTCGGCTGGGAAGTTTAGCTTCGCGCATCAGAACTCACTCTCTTGTATCCACTGGCGCCCTTAAAAGAAATAATAGAGCACAACAACACAAAATTAAGAACCTGAAGAAGGTTGAACCGCAAAACAAGTTGAGGACCGGAGCGCATGCTGTGCCAAAAAATTATGCCAAGCTCTCAATTTTAACTTTTTAAGCATGCAAGCTAGAAAAAAAATCTGAAGCAGCAGCAAAATTTATGATGATTAATGCGAGGGGTTTTGCTTGCATGCTTACATAATCATATTTACTTGAACTGTGTCTCCAGACGTCTTAGTCTCCGATTCGGTATCGACCTTACCCTGAGATGTCCGCCTCGACGCTTTAACTTACATAATTTAGCTGCCCTGAACTCGAGTGCAAGGTGAGGCGTAGCGCCTAAACTTATCGTCAACACGGGCAAATTATCAACACAAAACCTACGGTAGGAGTATGCAGACTTGCCTATCAGCCACACATACGTGCGAGTTATTTATGAAGCATTACCTTTCGTTTGCAGCTGTTTTGTGCAAAGAATGGACTACGGGATAATGAACTTCGTTGCTGGCTGCGTTTGATTAGTGCGTAGTCAGATGCTGGCTGATTAGGAGCTCTAGGCTCGCACCTCGAGTGGGCTCTCGGAACGGACTAGACGCAGCTTCATTTAAAGTGCCATGTTGGGCTGGTGGGTTGAATAGAAATTCCTATACAGGCTTAATGTAACCTCCAAGTAAAAGGAGGTGTTATAAAATGCCCAAAATTCCAACCTACAGTATGTAAATGCGGATTCGTATTGAAATAGGCTATACGATAATAATAAATTACAATACCTCCTCAAAAACCCATAACTATGGATTGTCCTAAGAAACACGGTAAAGATCCAGGGAAATATATTTTCTGTTGTATCTTTGAAGGACTTAGTCCCAGGCTCTTACGGCAGACGAAAATTCGAAATAGCGCAGGAGAACTAATCTGGTGAAGTGGGGCACCAGGCTTGGCAATTTTAGATGTGACTCAAACCCAGAACTGGGGACCGCCATCAAACTTCCACTGGAGCACTTATTCGAAAGCCTTTTAAGAGAACGACTAGGACAGTTACTGCTGAATGGGCCCTCAGCGGGCCCACAGCTCTCGTGGGGGGCCGTTGCCTCTTAACTGTGAAGGGAAAGCTGTGATAAAACATACTTGCTACAAAGAAATCTCCCATAACAGTTTCAAGAAATGTGCTTCAAAGAGGGGCTTGCGCTGCGGCATGAACCTTCGAAGAGCGGAATTGGCGATGACTTCTGGAAAGTGCGCTCCGAGTTGACCGTTCGGGTGCGCTTTGACAGTTCGCCTCTAAAATGTATGCGTGAATAAAACAATAGAATTTTGAGTTATTTACGATAATGAAATGGTAAATGAAATGAGTTATGATAATGAAAAATGTGTACATTTCAAGAACAACTGTTGTATTTTATACAATTCTTGAGTGTTAAATCCAAGCAGAGCACCTGGAAATGTTCATTTCTCAATCATAGAAATGAGACTAAAATTGTGGCCCGCACGGCTCATAAAATAATTCTATCAGTTTAAATGCTACCAAAATTTTCGCTCGATTTGAAAATATCTATCTTCATTTAAACGTGATAAAGCTGTATTGTACACAGATAACCTTTTTCAAAATTTTTAAGAATTTTTATGAGCGCATAAATTACATTGGATTAGCTCTAACTTAATATCACCATTGGTAAGGAATAAAAGGAGAGGATTACCGTGTATTGAAGTAAATTCTATGACAATACGAAATGCTCCGAACTTGCCTTTCAAAGCGTCACAAATTTAATTCAGGGTGTAAGAATAGGTTCAATATTTAGCCTGAATTACTTTTGATAGGAAAACGATTCAAGTTATGGCAAAATACTCCCCATGAAACCATCGAATTTGGCTTAAACTGTTTTCAACACAAAATAATGGGACGTGTATAATAACCTCGAAATTAAATAAAAATTGCCCCATGTTAACTTGAAATTAATTCTCCTGCGCTGTATACTATTTTAAATATGATCCAAAGTATCCAAGTTGTCAAAGTAAATCTAGGCAGAAGCTCACGAGGTCCTTTAGGTTTCCCAATTTAAATGCGCAGAGCTTCAGAATAACTTGAGTTCCAGCTCACAGCTCAGGATTTTTCGAGGAGCTTTTAAATCCTTGGAATCAAGAATGTCTGACCCGAGGATTAGCGTGCGAGGGGCGCGAGAAATAAGGGTTGGCTTCCGGCGAAATGCCGGGCTCTGGCGAACGAAGTCTGGAACTCGGCCTCCGCTGTAGCCAGATTTGTCTGGATTTTAAGCCCTGAATCAACACATAACAAGAAAGCACATAACAGTCAGCATTGGTCTTAAAACACTCGAAAACATTTTTCACCAGAAAATGAGAACATTTCGATGCATGAAATTGAACGTAGACTGTTTTCTGTGGTTGAATTCACCGTGAAAATAATTTTCAATATGAAGGATATTTAAAGAGGAAAAGAGGGATAATATGAACACATGCTTCAATATCTGGACACACCCGAAGAGCTGGGCAAGCTGAAGTAGCGATATGTGTACCCGACTCACGTCAACGCCACTGAATGATTATTTCTGAACCTCTGAGGTAGTGGTTTTATTTCTGAGAGGTAGTGACACTTATCGCGATAAAAATGTGTATATCTGTGTATGACTATATACAGATATATATTTCAAGTAAGCCAATGATTTAATGATGATTATAGGTCTGAGTTTAGTTTCCAAGTGAATATTAATAAAGGTGTCAATTCCGCTGATATTTAAGGGAACGAGAAAAGAATGATAAAATACAGCAATAATTGCAAAAATTTCACTGTAGTCTCTCATGTTTCAATAAATTACATGAGACTGAGGTGCAGAAAATTAAAACATTCCCAATGACCCATTCACTACGACGATCTTCTTGTAAATGTTTAAAAAATGAATTTGTTGAAAAAACTCACTAAGGTGACCAAAAAAACGAATTCCCCGCAGTGAAAATTTATGGTCGGATATAACGAGCAAAAATGTCGGAAGTGTTCGACTGATGACCCCAAATTATAATTCCACCACTAATTCCTGCCCTAGCTTTGGCTAGAAATGGGAAGTCATATGAACATGCCTCAAAAATTCACGCCCTGTAATCGTGAGCTGTACTTTTTTCTAGTTAGTGCAAACGATGCAAGGCATCAAAGAAAAATTTGCAGACCCTCACGTACAGCTCGACGCGAACGGTTCAAAACTCGCAACATGATTTCCTAACGCCCCTAGGAGAGTGAGATGATTTACTACGCCGCAAGGTGAGTGAGATGATTTACTAACGCCCCAAGGTCAGTGAAATGATTTACTAACGCCCCAAGGTCAGTGAGATGATTTACTAACGCACCTAGGTAAGTGAGATGATT
>VOMN01104315.1:0-11435 GCA_014899125.1 Orchestia grillus | reverse complement strand
GGACGATCATGGACGTGCAAGACCGAGCAGGGACGTGGCATAGACGGGCGGCGGTAATGGCCCCGGTCGTATAGAGGTCAATAATTTCGGCCAAAAAGTGGATATTTCGTCGGTGATTCACCGATGATTCGCCGGCCATACGCTCCTAAGTTTTCGCTTGATCGTCCTTAATTTACCGGCGATACGTTCTTGATTTTTAACATGGAAGCTTGTACCGTGTTTAAAATGAAGGACGTATCGTCGGTGAATAGCTGGAAAACATACGTGTCTCACATTCTCTTTTATATTACAGATATGATATATAATTTGTTTTATTATTTATGTAGAGTTACTTATTATGCTTTGGGTTTTCTTGGTATTACATTCTCGCGTACCTACTTCTTGATTGGAAAGTACGCCGAACATTCTTACAACTATGGACAATATATTTAAATCGTCTTCATTTAACCTATTAGTATCGTGAAGATGTTATATCTGCCCTAATAAATGTTAACTATAATAACTATCTTCTTCTATCATTGTCAATTGTTCTCATTGGCTCGTGAATTTTGTTTTTTACCCGCATAAGGCAAGGTCCTCCCTTCGTACTAAGGACCAAGAGAGCATCATAACAATGGGGAAAGTGAGACTGTTCCAAACTCGATCAGCATGACGCGAAGTGATATCAGAAGTCAAATTCAATGGAAGGTGCCCGTCTATTACACGGCCAAGACGCATCGATTGTTATGAGGTCAGAAAACATGGCTGGCCGTTCTCAGATATTACGGCTATAAACGACCGGTAGATTCTCGGCCTCAATCCATGGACGGCCAGCTTCGAACATTACGTTCATGTTCGGCCGAACGCAAATTAAAACGCTTCTGTTTCACTGAATGTGACAGTCTTTGATGCGTCCCTCATCGACCTTGTCTTCCTTAATCCATCGGTGATACGTCTTTGATTTTAATAGAGTACAAGCTGCAATCTTATAATCTATTAGATTCATTCGCTACTATATTCATCACATGTGTCTAATAGACAACGGTGCATCTGAATTGTTCTGTAAGTAAATGTCTTGGCTCCACAAGTCTAAGGAATACATTTACAAGTTATTGCCATTAGGTTATTCTATGTCTAAACAATGTCCATTCACTTGGAGCGTAATACAGAGTTCATAGGAGAAATCAATCATTGAGCTAAGAAATTTCGAACAATCTGGCAAATTTATTAAAAATCACAGAAGTTTTCAAAATTTCTGTATTATCCACAATCCCCTATTGGAGTAGAAAAATACACGGTCTGGAAAACCAGGTGGAAAACCAGTCGACACTTCCTATGGGGGATGGACCTGGTAAAAGCATTCTGAACGCAAAGTACATTTTGTAGGTGAATGCAACAAATACAATTAACGTATAAGAAATTAGTGTAAAGTTATTTGGTCTATATGCCTCTGATGTGTGACAAACAAATGTGTTAACTGTCCCAGTACTCAGTACTCCTGCCCAGTCTTGCGAACTAGAGTCGCGTTTTCGACCGACAGCGGTTGCGTTCTTCATGGCGCCATCTAGAGCTGATGTGCAAAGTCTCGGGCTTCAAAAGCACATTACCCTACCTTACGGATACCTCAACCGTCAACAATATTGCAGTTACCACGGCTACTATGAGTCACTACGATTTTCGGGGTAAAAATTCCGTCGAGAGGACCGAAGGAGCCGCACGGGATTCAATAGTTTATTTGTCAGCCAATAGGCTGCAATTTTTCGAGTTAGATTAAATTAGGTCAAGGTTATTGTACGGGTCATGTAACTACAGGAAATCTGTCTCTAATTTTGTTCGTAATTAGCAGGCGGTAGACCCGCTCAGCTAGCCTTTATTTATAATTGTACCCAATTATTTATTAGAACCTCTCCCACCCTTATTTTCTTATATTAAAATGTGTACCGTTGTCAGCTTTATTATTCAGCTAAGCTTTACGAGGCTCCCGTACGAGTAATCTCAAACAGATCCCGTTAACGTAGGACGAGAATGAAACAAGAACTTATTTTTTGGTCATACACTCTAATTTGACACTAGTATTAAAATTCCAAAGTTCAAATTTTAATATGCTGGTCAATGTTTCTCGGTGCCGTCCTCGCTCAAGAGCAGAAGTAGCACCCTTCCTCCATACCAGCTACGAGAAGGAAAATGGCATGGGAGCCCCCACACAATACGGTAAAACAAGTAGTTGCATATGAAAAAGGAACTTAATTGACGTCACAAAAATGCGTCCAATCGAAGTGCTCGGGTGACCTTTTGCTACCGTCCAGGTGCGGCACCGGTTCAGCTAGTCTTGACTCGCTCTCAGTCAAAACTTTAAGACACATTGCGGGAAGTATATGTGATGGTTGTTATGTCAGCCCCAATAAAATGATCCAGTACAGCCATGCATATTGTTAATAAGACATTCATTAATTGAATGTTATCCCTCTACGCATCTGTTACACTAAGATTTCGATTCTAACGATACCTACATTGTTGGTGCTTCTGAGCATATGATGCCCTGAGGACGCTTTCCACAGTTCCTCTCATACGTCTGACGGCTATGTGACAGTGCTCCTGAATGATGTCAGAGCTTGCCGGGCCCGAGAGGTAGCTTTGCTACTTCCCTGCGCACGCCCACTCCAACCCGGTTGGAAATCACTTCTTTTACTGTACTGTGAGCGACCACCCACTCAGCGTGCGCTTAACCCGCCAATCCTCTGAGTATAAAAAATGTTAAGAATCCTTCTAACAATCTGCTACAGGAAATTGATGTACAGGTCAATTTTAATAAATCGTATGACTAATAAATCATCGGCATGCTTGTGCACCCAAAAATATTAAAGACTAGGACCAAATTTTACCGAATTTTATATTTTACTTCAATTACAGTTGGACAACCACAGGTTTCATTATTTGGCGGGTATAAGTGAAGGGAAGAAATACGTTGGTTCTTATCACCACTTTCTTCGCGCCTGAAAGAATGGTGTTATACCTCTAGTCAATGAAATCCCAATCATGAATGCCAAGTAGAAGTTGACGCCGTCGCTCCCGTTGCACAGCCCCGTATGACCGAGGGTCTCGGGTCGACTGTGCTAACACTCAATCCAACATTGTAGAGAAGCTAAGGTTTCTCTAAAAATTACTATCCAATGCAACCCGCTTCAAGATTGCCCAAAGTTTATTGAAAAACGTTTATGACCACGAAAATGAAATCCAAATCTTCACGTAAAATTGTAAAGTTCATTTTAGTTTCATATCAGAAGCAGTTGCTGGGAGCAGTGTTTGAGCACAGCTCGGAGGTCTTCAGTGAAATGAGAAAGAGCATTATATCCCACCACTAGATGAGACGATTGCCTCTTCAAGGCTTCACTAAACTAGTATTTGTCCTTATTCTCTTAAAAATTATTGTGATTCAAATGAAAAATATAACAGTCCGATTAGAAATGGTAGAAGTAGGTATAGCAGCGCTTTAGTTACTCAGGCTCTCTCGCTCAGAAAGAAAAAAGACCATTTATCATGGACTTTCCAGAACGGGGAATCTACGCACAATGTATGGTCTCACACAAGATCCCCCGAGCTTAAAAACAGCGAGTTAAGAAGGCATAGGAAAAAAGGTAAAGAATTATCAGCGATTAAGGCATGAAAACAGAACTAAATAAAGTAGACAAAAAAGATAGAAACCCTGTGCACTTGGCTAAAGCTGAAGTAACCCAACCGTGTCCCCTTGAGGACGCCGGTCCGTGTAGGGTATGTTAGACAAACCCAACTAACCTAACCCTATTGCTTATGGCTTATCCTGTGCCCCCTGAATGTGACAGTCCCAATAGATATCACTATAGTTGCTTCAATACATCTTTTAGCTAAGAAAGTGCTTAGAAATATTTATATTATAACATTTTAAGCCTCTACAGGTGAATCAATATTTATGTGCAAAAATTTCGAATTTCATGAGAGCATTTTCCACAGTGACAGCTTGCAATTGAAAGTGTATAGAGTTAGACGATAATATGTACGCGTTGCGGGTGGATAGTGAAACCAAGTATTACATAAAGTCAGTGCCCGTTCTAGGCATAAAACGAAGTGAAAAAAATTAAGTCTTTCCATGCAATGGCTAAAATTAAGGTTTATGTTACACTAGTTCCCTAACCCGGTATACTCTAATTTCATGGAACCTAACCCAACGAATGAGTTAATTAGTTTTTTCGTGTGTAAACTGTAATGCCTGATACGAGTATTTGCTCAGAGTAATAATGAATGAGTTACACCTAAATCAAAGTAAGATATATATGAGGCTAATAGTTGAAACTGTTTCACTTCCTTTGGTGTTCTTCAAGCCCAAAATTTAATTACCTAAATATTTGTGGACCATAACTTTCTCTCTGGTAAAGGATTTAGTGCAGTTCGACGCAATAATTCTTTCATGGAGATTGTGAACTTAATCACGAACAAAAAGATATCTACAAAAAAAGGATCGATCATTTTTTGAGCCCAAATCTATGAACACTACTAAAGAAACACAGAGTGATCCAAAACTGAAAGCCTAAAACAGTGAGTGATCACTCGCACCATAGTACGTTGTGAATAATTATAGTTTCAACGCTTTTAGCTTTCAGTTTTTCAACAAATAAATTTACCCATTGAAGTAAATATGAAAATTCAATGAACTGTTCTTAATTACTAAATAACACCATTAACTTTTTTGGCCTGTTCGGACAATCACAAGTAAATTTAAGATGCAATTTTCTTACGCAAATTTCCTACTCCCAATAGTACACAGATTTCCGGCGAGAAAGCGTCGGCAGCCCTACAATAGAACTTCATTCGGTTCATGACGCGTTTCAGGTAGCCAGCCAGGGACGTGGGGTCGTCGATATCAGACACAAGTTGGTACTGGCTCTGCAGCAGATGCCCAGCTCCCTGCACAGCTACTGTAGACTACCTGTTTTTCGGATTTCTAGAAAGATTCACACATTTTCTAGGCTAACCTTTGCACAGCAATAATTGTAAGCTTCACTAATTCCAATTCAATCTTGATCATCCCAATTACGTTACCTACTGTTTGGTACTAGCCCCCATCGCAAGATTTTCAAGTAAATATTTCGTTAATAAGGGGAATAACAAATAACTGATTAAAACTTATTGAAAATTAAAGTGTCACAAAAATTAGAGATCTTGATTTTTCCGCTACCTGGATTTTAATCGTCCCGCAAATACATTCACTCTATAATCAAAAGATTTTGTGGCATTTCGTTAACACATTGACTCCGATTCTCCACACAGGTAAAATTACATGCCGACAAATATTTTTACTGTGAATTAAAAAATTAAGGATTTTGGCTTCACAAATTTGGTTACTCTATTAATTTTCTTTTCTAATTAGAACTAGCTTAATCGATTGATGAATACGAATTTGAAGAAAACTCGAAAATTTGTATTTATACTTGATAGTGCTTTGGTTACATTAGGTTAGGTCAGATGATCTCGTGTATCATATATGACCCACATCGGAGTCAACGTGTTAAAAACAACATATATAATGATTTGTTTAATTAGATGAGGCTGAAGGGTCATATTCAATCAGCGAAAATGTATTAAATATTAACCGTCTCCCAATAGTCGTTCAAGCATAAGGTTTCTGCTGATAAGGGTAGCTAGTTTGGTCCAGAAACCCATTTTAAGTCATCTTGCAAGCCCTCATGGTGGAGCTGGATCTCCTGCCCCAAAACATTCACAAGCCCCTGTCCAATCACTGTCCGGGAATGACTAGCCATTTCAAACTTCAGTGTTGAGATCTCTAAGAGTTATCCCATTTGCAAAAGCAGTTAACAAGTCTTCACCTAAGGCGGATCCGTAGAGTACGTAGAGCCGAAGTAACTGCCAGAGCAGGGGGCAGCGTTACTCTACTCGTTCACAAGATGAGATGGCAGAGCGTCTGATGATAGCCACGCATCGGCTTCACCTGAAGGTGCGGAGCTACTATATACGAGTGCTACCAATCTTCCAAATTAGAAGTAACAGAACAGGAAATTCAGCAAGCAGCTCCGCCGAAGTCGATCCTGGTCAGATGTATGCACACTCCCATCAGTGCAAATATTAGAGGAAGTTTCACGCAGCCTAGGAAATGGTCAGCAGATGTTTACCGAATCTGAAAATTTTTACTACTTGTGTTTGGTCAGAGGTTAAGAAAGTTCCTAGATGTATCGTAAATAAATGTAACTAATAGGTTTGATTTTACAATCAACCTAGAAAATAAATATCGCCACAATAAGTTTTAGAGCAAGGCGCTAAAAATAAATACAGAGGATAAATATCGAAACTAAATTTTAGAACACCGCCGGTGAATTTTAGTTCTTCATTTCAAAATCTAATGTTGGATCAACATGCCAGTTTGACAGGAAATGCAGCATGTTGCATTATTTATATTATTTTATTTATTGTGGTTGAATTATTTTTCGAAAAACATCTGAATGATACAATGTGAGTAAGGTGTGAAGGTCAAGACAGTGAATTCGTTGTAGATGTTAAACATACTCGTTAGTCTTACAGAAGCGACATTTGTATATAAATTTTTGATAGTCCGATCAATGATAATTTAGTGACTATTATCTATTGCCAGCTTAGATTACAATGAACATACTTAAGGCCTTAATTTGCTCGAAAGTTCTTACACTGCCATCCCTGTCTATTATTTTAGTTGAATTTAATGTTGAAAGCTACTAAAAGTGGGAATGAGGTAAACTTCCACAAAATAGCTAGTCTTATCTGGTCCCCATGACCATAATGTATTGTACGAAATATTTTTTTAGTACAATATTTTACTTGTTCGTGGTTGACTTGAAGTATGAGTGTCATGAATATCAGGATGCCCAGAAAAGTACCACTGGAAAAGGTGCAAATGATAGCCTCATTTCCTTGAATGAACTGCATACTTGTGGTATTTATGAATGCATACCTTCATTCTGATATCATGGCTTAACCAGGCACACTTCACTGCTGTGCGTCAGGGTGAGCACCATGAAAAAATATTTGTAAGAATAAGGCAACCGCTGTTATCTTTGACTTTTTAGTCATAGCAACCATTATAATGTTGATCAATTGTTGTTATTTTTCGTATGAAAAATAATATAATGGAATAGGTTTTTGAATCGCCTAGCTCTCCTTCTTTTAGGTGGCCTACAGGTACCAGAATAAACATCAGTTTCTGACGAAAACGTATCAGTAGGTAATTGTTCGCTTTCATGTGTTCAAATATAATCTTAGAATAAAATGCACAAAGTAAGAAGTATTTTTGAAAGTGCTGTATATTTCATTTTATACTCTGCAAATGAAGGGCATGAGCTATTGCTAACTTGGACTATGATGATCCCACAAATGCGTTTTTGATGATTGAAATATTTTTCAGAGCCAGACTTTCCCCTTTTTTTCGTAGAACATTTATGTTGAAAACTATTGAAAGTACGCATGCAGATAATTTGACAAATTAATTTTCGCCCAGTCTTCTTCACATGAAAATATTTTTTATGAACAGAAAGAATTTTAGCTCGTGCAAACTCAAGGCTAAATCTCGACACAGCTGCTGTAGTGTAGAAATACAATGTTAAGATCCCATTTATTCATTCAATTTACTGAAATTACCCTATATTTTCTTGAATCATCAGGTTGATGCAAAAGTAATGTCCAATGTTAGGATTTATATTTAAAAAAAGCCAAGCATATCACGGAAATATTTTGCCATTAACATCAATGCCATAACTGTGCATTCTAACATTATTGATCAACAAGTGTATAAAAGCTCAATTTCTAATCGTTTTCTGCTTCTGATAGAAAATTATGCTACTCATTCTCAAATTCTCATGATGTGAGAGTAACACCATATAAATGGCCATACAGTCACCATAAGCAAGTGGTATTGAGAAAAGCCAATCAGAAGAACATAGTGGCTGCAACATTACTTTGTAGTCAAATTAGTTACAAAGATGTTAAGTCACTTTTGCAGTGTTATGCTCTCCATTTTGATTGCATATAATAACCTTTAAGCTTACGTACAAAGGCCTCTTTCTTGTAAAGTAATCTTGAATCTGTTAGATGCCGGAAGTAAACTTTTACTGTTCGTATTTACATTAAGGTATCTTCACCATGCAATGTAAAGTAGGATTTTCAGAAAAATAACTCCTCAATAAAACACAAGCGGAAGTCGCATTTTTCAGTTTCATTCCTGACTGTCTAAGTTTACGATATTCTTTTATCTTCATCTTTCAGCCTCTCCTAGGGGTACGTATGCCACTCCTGTGCTAAGAGGCCTGCCATTTATGTGCCAAGAGGCCTGCCACGAGTCTGCTAAAAGGCTAAGAGGCCTGCCACTCCCGTGCTAAGAGACCTTCCACTCCTGTGGTAAAACGCTTATTACTTGAGCGCTAAGAGGCTTATTACTCGTGCGCTAAGAGGCTTGCCACTCGTGTGTTAAACGCTCTTAAGTGTGATGAACATTTTGTGTACGAACTGACGCCTTAATATGGTGTATTTTCACATCTCTCACGGAAGGAAAGACTTTGACTTACACTAATAAAGTTCAAAAAACCTAGAAATATCATGGCATTAGGCATTGTTGCTCGTGCAAGTCAAGGAATTGGCTACGACTTTGTGGCATGCGCTATCATTTCGCACTTATATAACTTAATTTTATTTAGTAGAAGAAAAAAGAGTTAATCGAGTAGAAGAAGGTAAAGAGAGAAAAATCGTTTATTCCGAAATGTCTCATAGGAAGCGGGAAATCTATTGGGTTTTCATTGGGTAAGACTTCAAACTTAAAAATAATGGTGAATAAGTTGGGACTTCCTTAAATGTGATTCTTAATTCACTGGCTATTTTTAAGCGTGAAATGATTAGCACGGTAATCTAAATTATAACTAAAAATATCGTGTGATTCTTTGTACCTACTTGATACATGTATAAAATTACACCTGAAAGATAGACAACAAAATGTGGAAAAAGAGTTGATCTTCGTATGAATTATTGAGAGCTAAGATTCGAAAATTTGATTTTTAGCTGCGATACGTTAAAACTTTAGTGTATTTGTATCTCCTGGTCCTTACAAAACGTGCATTGACAGTCATGTGAGGTTCTCAGGTGTGCTGAATGAGGGAGAAGATAATTTATTTGATGGAAACGACACACATTTTTTGGCAATACGTATTTTATTTAATAAGAATGAAGTGTTGTAATAAAAAATGTAAAACTTCGATATTGCAGACTTTCACTTCTAATATAGTAGCTGATCGTTCTCTGCTAAGTGATGATAGTCATCAAAAGCTTATATTGTTGTTCAAATACGTGCAAATTTTCGTCGTACATGGTAAAATTGAAGGTTACACATGGAAGAATGACAATAAACCTAGAACACAGCGTTAAACTTGTGACAAAGTACCTGTATAGAATGAATCAGTGATATCATGAAATACAGCTATGGATCATTACTATAGGTATTACATCTCTTGATTGTTGCGAAGTATTATGAAATGTTGCTGCAGCTAAAAGCTGATGCTATTACAACAAATAACAGAAAAGAATTGAGACATAAATGTTTACGCATTTGAGCGTAAAAAGTCTATGCTTCAGTAAATTTAAACGCTATGAGGTATCGATGATTCAAAGTAGAGGTGTAATTTAGCAAGAATTTTACGGTTCTGCTTTCAATGGCGCTTACACAACATTAACTCACATTGCCTCTAGAGGTACTCACATGAATAAAATACATAATTTTCACGCTGATTCCATGTGTAATAACAGTAGATGTTGTATTCAGGTATCTCATATTTTTTGAGGTACTTGGGGTCAAGTACACAGTTTTATAAGCTGAGGGACTCGAATTATATATTATAAATCGTTTTTATATAAGTTGCAATGTTTTCGGAAGTGTAAAGTTACGCGGCGTTTTTAGCCATTTGTACTCTTTTTTAGTTACGTGAGAAGTTTTTTCACTGACGAGTGACTGATGCCAGTGGTACAAGTCCTTGAGATATTTCAAGGATAAAACGTAATATATCATTAAAATGGTAATTTGATTCTAAAATGGCTTTCATTATCCATACCCATACCGGATCCAAAAATGTTTCAACGGCATTGAAAACATGAGAGTTTTGTTCAGACTGAGTAAGGNGAGGCACAACGGCGCAGCCAATAGGAGCTTTATATCATAGATAAGTCATAGTTGCTAGGCAGCTAATTGGTTAACTGTGTGTTCTTTTGTTCGAGCAGTGTCGACAACATGTCGTCATTGAATATAAGCATCTTCTGTAAGTAATCTACGATCGTACCGAGAGTTCAACCGTCAGCAAGAGCGATGCTGCTCCTGGCGGCTGGAACGGTTACCGTGAGACGCAACCAGTCCGGAAATTACGAAGATTTTGCTGGGAAGAACAAAGGAGCCTTTGGGGACCCGATAAATTCTCCGATTGGTTTCTGTTAGACAGAAATCAGTGGTTCTTTAGAGCTAGGTTAGGTTAAAGTTAACAGCGAATGTCTAGTAACTTCGAGAGAGGGTAACCTGGGGATCATTCTTTATATCCTAAGAAGTCGTCGGTAAATTAATTTGAATTAGTGTATCTGTACTTGTACCTTTTATTTGAAACCAGCTGACTTCATTTATTTTGATTAAATTTTTTGAAATTTACCCGTTTTATAAGCCCAACTGCGCTCACATAGACCACCGCCTCGATGAACACTCTCATAGTTTACTGAATCTAATTTAAAAAATATTTAAAGGTTAAAATGCCAAGAATTATGTTCCAAAATTAATTAATATATTTTCAATTACTCAATTATCATTATCTCAGATTTTTTAGACACCTTCATTCTTTCATTATACTTGTTGCGGGCAGGGATTCCATTCTGTTGGAATATACTGAGTTCCCTTGTGTTGAATGAGTAAAAGTATAATTAGTGAATGTAAAGATTTCATCACCACAAAATATTCCATAGTGAAATTTGTTCTCACGAACGGAAGGTAATATATAATGAAATCCAGAAATTTATCAAAAAATATGTTTTTTAGTTTAATTATCTAGGTATTAATGCATACAATGCTATCTAACAACGAACTCAAGCAATGACGTTGTCCCTCAAGTAAAAATTTGCTTTGACCGAAAGGTAAAAGATTGGAAATCCAGAAATAATTATCGAGGCTGCAACTCCGGTTACCACATATTCATGGACAATATGCCCCGTAATTTCCCAGTATAACCCAGAATATCTCATGATGCATGAATGCCAAGACAGGGAATAAATAATTACATTTACACTATTGCGGTGGTACCGCAATCTTCCTCTTGTAGAGTGGCAGATAAGTGCATTTGGTAGCTTCTAACTTTTTGCTTATGATACATTTTCAAATTGTTGAAAAAGAAGAACCTTTATTCATTCCAACACGTTTTACCGTT
>VOMN01104313.1:0-18190 GCA_014899125.1 Orchestia grillus | reverse complement strand
GAGTGAGGTAATGCAGGTGGTCATTTGAGTTCGGATCATTTTGAAAGCTGTCAGTAATTGGTTCACCTATATTTACGAATTTTTTTCAATATATCCGCAATGTCCGTTTCACATTGATAGGTAAAATTGTTGTCCACAATTTTTTTAGGGGTTTTTGTTTTCTTTACTTGATCTATGTAGTGAATTCAACAGATTCCACATTTTTTACCGTTTTGCCGTTTGACTGTGTCTAGCCATCCTCGGAAGCAGAAATGCGAGCGTGGGTCTTGTTGAAAATTAATCAATCAACATTTATTCGCACTTAACGCACTTGGAACCATCTGTTAAGTAATGTTCGAATTGCCGGACTGACGCTGGCAACGGTTGAAAATCATCCATATTTTGAATCAACAGTAAAATTCGGAGAGAATGTGCATGCTTTTTTGAGCTCTTTGAAAGGAAAGAAGCGCAGGTTTCCGTGCAATGTAGATTTTCATTTTAATCAAGTTTGATTTTTCGTGAAGATACTAATGAGTGACGAAAAATGCAAAAATCATCATTAAATATTAGCGTTTTAGTTATACTAGAAACAATCTCCATAGATTGGCGTCTACGTGCTTTACAAATTCGTAAATCGTATATGCAATCGTTTTACCATATTCAAGTTTCTACTTTGACTATATGTTTTTCCGTGCTTCGATTCACACGTTTAATTCTCCTATGAACCATGCTGCTCATTTGCCGTGCTAAATCTGTAATTCATGTATTTTCGTTCTTTTCTACATTTTTCTCCCGACAGAAATACGTGATTAAATAGCAGTGAAATCACAGCTTCACCTCGCTCTTTACTTTACATTTCACCAGGATTTCACCTCTTGCCTTACCTCTCTCTCGCAAATCATTACGTACACCGCAACTTCTTCAAATTCACCTAGTTTACTGTGTGAATTTCGATTTCCTCCTCATTCTTAGAAAACACTAGAATGTGATGAATTTCATTTCCATGCTATCAACAGCGTCTGTTTTCATGTTGTACAGACGGGAACGAGGTCTCTATTCCCTGCAAAAGCAAACTACGTACATGCTCGCCGGTGTGTCTACGGTTTAGATCTCGGAATGAAACAGGTAGGAAACCTGAACGGGGCATAGAGCGCGGCTTTCACTCTGTCAACCAATTAATTCGGTTTGCTGATACACTTAAGAGGTCCGTGCTGCTGCAATTAGTTTCATAATGCACATTAAGATGAGGCGAAGATAAAAGGTTTTTTGTTAGGTCACCCTCCAGACTCAGCCTCTGAGCCACTGTCTGAATACAGCCTGCGTCTTCGGCATTTCTTTTACCTGTGCACATGATGCTCGCGTTCGACAAAAAGAATTATTCGAATGATCATTCTGTAGCTACGTAAGCTTTACGCATGGATAATTTCAAAGGTGAAATGCACGCACACCATCAATAAACCAATTTTGGTGACTTCGATCAGTTTACGCATCGGTATGCACACAGTTTCTTTCATCGCGAGCCGCTTACACCTACTGGCATGAGTGTTGAAATATTGTCTGCCTCAAATAATACTGTTATATTTGTAAACGTTTACCAATACAATACATTGTAAGCTGATTATAACTTATGGGATACATATGCCTTAAAATTCGCGTAATCGAGTTCATATAATACTACCCTAATTGTAAGTGTTGTCCAAAACAACTCATTGCAAGCAAGCAGCTTGCAACTCATGGCAGGCGTCTTATAATCGCTGTGGTCGGCGTCACATTCTGCAAGATTTGGAAATGCCCACGTATATATAATTTCAATTTCAATTACGACGTAAAGTAGAAAACGCGAAGGTATACGCAATATTTTGTTTCAAAGTTTTCAAAAGTAATTATTTAAAAATAATAACTCCTCAAATCAAGCTTGAATTAATTTGTAATCATTAAAAAATATAATAATCATAAAAGAATCAGTAAATCTTCGCAATGACGATGTGGAGTCTACAGTCTCAAGATCGTTGTTGAGTTTATAAATACTTGAAAAAAATTGCAAAATTTCATATTTGCATTGCTTTTCTAGGAAACGTGCCCATTTCCCGGCATAATTGAAAAAATTAAAACCTACGAAACACGTTTTGGTTTCAGTAAAGATTTTTAACAATTAAAGCCTAACTCTGGAGTCATTTTTAATTCATTTTCTGCTTTCATCACTTGTAATGAGTTTCTTCTATTAAAATAACATAAAACTGTAGACTATGAAGCCAGTACACTTTTCAACGCACGACTTTAAAACGAAATAAATTTCTTGACCAAGTTTCGTCAGCAAAGATATGGACAGACGTTACAATTTTAGACTGCAAGGGTAGAGAAATTAATTCAGGGGAGAATGTTTTCAAGCCCTGAACGTCATTCGCAGTAAGTGCAGGGGCAATTTTAAATTCAGACTATGAATTATCTGGCTTAGATGTAGCATTTGGGGTTTGCAGTAAATTTTGTAGGTCGCTATGCTGAGCGGCTGCGTCTTTATACAGACGTAACATCAGGACTCCGAGCTGAGAAAATTTTCTTGGCGTTTGATATAAATACGAAGAGGAGGCTTCCAGTACAGAGGTGTCTCGTTCCTGAGGCCATAGTGATCATCTGACAGCGCTCGACTTTCAAACGTGTGCAGAAAATCGATTTGTAGATTAGTTAGCTGTCCATGAAATTAATTCAAAAAATGTATTGCTTACAGTTTTTTTGCGGTGAGATTTCATATTCTATTAAGCATCTAGCTAGCCAAATTAGTAATATTCATACAAATATACATTTTATAATATAAAATAAAAACATTGAACGAAATTTCTCATTTTACAAAATATGCTTTCATATACATACTAAACATGCATGGGACAAGATGAAAGTATTCCATCAAACAGTTTCCTATGCTTAATCTTTAATTGTAAGACCTTGGTCGGCTGTTCCTGCCTGGAGACGGTTTTCATGTGATGACGCTAGCATGTGGTGGTACATGAGTCTATTCTTCGACGCACAATTTCATTAGTTCTTCAAGATTCATCGGACATCTCAGTTGAACCCTTTCTTCAGGATTCTCCAATAATATTCCATTGGATTGAGGTCCAAATTTGACTCAAGTAAGGAAGAATATTGATTTTTTTTCATAAACTTTTCGGATGGTAGCTTTTCTCAGTGTTCAGGGTCGTTATCCTGCTAGAAGGTCCATGCGCGATTTTGGGAATTTCATAAGGCCAAAAAACAGTCTTCCAAAATACATGTCTTCTCTACAAGTGATTTTTTTCAAAGCTTAGATGACTTATATCGTGGTTTTGCGCTCAAGGGAGTTTTACGGGGAGGAAACCTTTGTACCATTGCTGTGAAGTTTTCTAATAATGATTCTTTCACTCACTTCTGACCTGGAGGATTCAAGATCAGTTTTCATCTCTTTACGAGTCATGTATTTGGTTATGTACCATCTTCCTCGTCATAATTCGTTGAAACCGAAGATCAATCTTTCATGGATCACTTGACTTTCGGTAAGTTAACAGTTCACCCATATTCCTTTAAACCTATGAATACTTTAACCTAATGTAAGGTATGGTACATTGATAAAAGTAAGAATCTTTCTGTACGGTAACCCTTGATAATGGAGATGAACTATTCACTTCAGTTGATATTCGGAGATTTTTTACGACGGTTCATCAGTGACTAACCTTCTTATTCCATACAGAACCAAGTTCATTTTTCTTCCGGAAGAATCTTGAATATTCCACGAATAATTCAGCTACAACTTTGCCGGAGAAGTACTTTAATTATCGTGTGAAGGTTGTCTCATAGAAATCGTTAGGTACTTAAGTCACGTTCCATGTATGACTTTAGTGTATATGAAGTCGTTTACTCGTGAAGTTCCATATTTTGTTTCACAATTTCGCTTTATTAACAAGAATTTGTGTTCTGTTGAAGTTTCAAGTACATTGGTTTGCTAGAGGTTTAATAAAATATAGCCTTTATAGCGAGCCAATACTTGTGTCCTCCCCTTTAGGTATTCAATTTCAGTTGGAGCAGTTGCCGGTCGGGTAAACTTTACAAGTTAACCCTTACCCTCTCGAGGATAAGTTAAGTCGTCTCAACAAAGTCTTATTCTCATGTTTAGACGAGGCAGCTCATCAAATCTTCGACTTGAGAGTAAGGGGTGCAAGGATCGCATTCGTCTCCTCTTGGTCTCACTCGACCGCCTGAACGCGCGCATGCATCAAAATCGAATTAAAAAAACCTTTGCAAATTGCATGTTTTCTTAAGAAAACATGCCAGGGAAAGGGTTGATTAATTAATTCCGAGTTGTCTGAGGTATTAGGATGAAATTATTCTCGACGCTGAATTTTAAGAATCGCAATACAACTAATATGAAACTGAACAATACTTCCCAATTAAGATATTACTCCTCAGGGGGATTCGTTAGTAAAGTTGAATCAAGTTTCAAAGTCGCGAACTTTTACTTATCAAGTTGTGAATGCATCCAAGCCAGGCTGGAAAACTTGGCCGTCTCTACTATTAATCTACGAAGGCCAGAGAGGCAGAATGTTCTTCGAAAAGAGTAGGGGACTTTCAGGTACCGACTTCGCTAAGTGCCCGGTCTTTTATCTACGACATCTTCCGGCTTATCCTTTCACTTATTCTACCCCACACGGTCAGTTAGACAAGCCTTTAGAAAACTTTGCAACTGACAATTTCGGTAACTTCTCAGGAAATTTGAGTACTGCATGAGAAGATTGAAAGGATTAATTTGTGTACAGTTCTCAGCGTATGCATTTTTTCCAGAAAGGAATTGAATTTGTGGGAAATAGAAATCTTTGCATCAGGCATTGGAAATGCTTTGTATATTGGATACTAAATATTAGAATTCGTTACCTCAATGAAATGAAAGGGAAACATTTGAATTCGGCCTTTGTCATTTACATAATCTGATCAAACAATAAAATCAAATTGCAGATTATTGGGGTTATCGTGTAAATTAGCTGTGTAGATATGACGAAAACTCACTGAAGTAATAGATTGAAATTTCCAGCGCTATTTCTTGTTCTCTTCAAGGCCTTTAGTCAGCTGTAAAATTATCCAGCTTGCTGGCTAAAGTGGCTCAACGATTGAACTAAGTAGATCCAGAATTCATGAAATTTATGCTGAAGTAGCGCAAATAAAAATTAAATATATAAGCGTAAAATATCCTGCATATCTGTCACAGGGAATAAACTATGAGTGTTTGTTCACGATTACATATAGAGAGAAATGTTTGACTTTCAAGTACCGTGGAAACTCTGACGAATGAATAAATGACGCACGTTTTAGCGTCCCTGTGTAATTTGGGCGGCGCTGAGCACGAATATATATTACTTCATGGTTCATATAGTCCAATTTGGTGACTGCATTTGCGCAGATTCGTTGATTACACAGAAATAGAACGAAAAGCTGAGAAAGCCCTAATAAGGACTTGCTAAGTCAGGCCGAGTTCAGCCGATCTGCCGCCGTCCAGGATCATTAGCTCGCTGCTCTAAAGATTACGCCTCCTTAGATCTCCTCAGAAGTGTTTTCAATGGAGAAATTTACGAGAGTAGCTCACAGGAAGAATCAATGGCTTCCATGAATGACGGCCGGAGAAGTGAGCCAAAAGATGAAGCTCATTGAGGCTGCAAACGTGCGTATTTCGCGATTTTTCTATTGGTATTTGTTCAAAACGCAGAGAAACTCTAAGGTCTTCCGTAACATTTGTCACATGCAAAAGGTAAAGAATTTAAGTAAAGTTTTTTGTTAATTAAAAGAAACCTCGCATGCAAGTACCTTTTTCTTTGGCAAAAATACACAAATCCGAATGTACACACCTATGGTGTTCTCAAATGCATTGTGTTGTGTAAAGTTAGTCTGATTCTAATTAAGACGTTTTGCGTGGGAAATAACGGCGGTAATTAGCAGTTCTCACGCATGACCTTCCTTCCTTCCATCCTTTTTTCTTTCCTTCCTTCCTTCCTTTCTTCCTTCCTTCCTTCCTTTCTTCCTTCCTTCCTTCCTTCCTTCCTTCCTTCCTTTCTTCCTTCCTTTCTTCCTTCCTTTCTTCCTTCCTTCCTTCGGTTTCTTCCTTCCTTCAGTTTCTTTAATCCGTAGCCTCTCACCGGCCTCCAAAATGCTTTTAACTTTCAGATGCTGCAGTACAATTTGTGAAGCGATTTGGCTACACTTAACAAAGTTATTAATATTTATTCGTTTGAAATAGCTCCAGATATGTTATAATGACATGTACTAAAAATATATTCATACGTAAAAAATTTAGTCTTACAAGTGAACGTTTGTTCTCAGTCCGGCGTATCAACAATTTCTTTTTGTGATCATTTTAAACGTCTTCACTCGTGGAAATTTTCAGAAAATACACTTTGTCTGTACATCCTGTCTCGAGCTCGACAAAAATACTTACGACTGAACAGTAAGTTGTCCCTGGAGAACTTCTACATATATTGACGTGAGACAAATACGTCCCTGATACTTTCATGCATTACTGATAATGGCGCCGGGCAAAAACCGTCAGTCTCTACTGCAGGAGCCTGGACAAACGGTTCTCTAGAATGAACAAACGGTTCTGTAGAAGTAACAAACGGTTCTCTAGAAGTGACTTTATTGCTGTCGGTGAAAGTTATCTTTCTGCAAAAATATTTCCGATAATGTAGAGATAGAACGGTTTCTTGTGAATTTTAATGGAGAAGCTTACCTGCATGTTAAAATGTTCCTGTGATAAAAGCTGGACTTTTACTACATGTTGGCGATTGCAGTGTGCTTTCTGGTGAATAATCTAATGTCAGTGGTCCGACAAGTAGATGATTATATTTATATGTCTAAAGGTGTCGTATGACTTTCAAGAATGTAATTTTGCCCGTTGCATTTTTGAGCATGAACTTTTATTCAATTAAGAACTCGAAATTTTTATTTTGCTGAGTGAAATGCGGAGCTGTCGTTCGATGCACAGGCTCATTAATTTGAAGTGTACTTGATTGTGGCCAGGGAGTGTCGCTAACTTCAGAATAATGAATGGACAAAAAAACGCGTTGATGCTGTCTAGGTTAAATAACTGTGAAAATTTTTAGAAATGAGAAAAGATAGGATAAAAAATTTCAAATTTTTTCTGCCCTTAACCTTTTTCTTGAATGAAAAATGTCATATCAGGAATTCCCTACAGAACAACATTTCATTTCCGAATTTTCGATCATAGATGTTAATCGCTCGTTGCAACATCCTCTCAAGCCTAGCCTCGTCCGTTCCATTTTAATTCGTGTGGTATGCACTCCAAATCTGTGGGGCGTTGGCGCCAGCACTTGGTTCGCACGCCTGGAGGGCTACAAGCTTCTTTCTAGCTCTTACGACACTATTAACATGAGCTTTTAGCATTTCTCTAAAGGATTTTTAATTGAACAAATGGATTTGTTCTGTAAGTTTTTTGTTAGGCTTGTAGATTTTGCTGGCACGAATAAGTTTCTATGGCGTTAATATACTGAAATTGAATTGATGTTTTACCTTTACTGCCTGAGCTCTGCCACCTGCCAGGTTGGGTTGCGAGGGAATCAAGTGTAAAAGTTCAGGTGTAAAGTTTCCACCATTACGTACGCTTTTCCGGTCGATTGAAATCATATTCTTAAACATTATTAAGCGTTGGGTAGAGCAACAACTAATTAGTACGTTTCACTCTCTAGTTATCACAACTGACCATGTGGCCTAATGGATAAGGCGTCGGACTTCGGATCCGAAGATTGCAGGTTCGAGTCCTGTCATGGTCGACAATACTTTTCAAACGGTCTCATTCAACCGCGCGCAGATGTGCAAAGGCGCACCACGCACGCAAATCGGCGGCACCTCAGTGTGGCCCGAGCGTGAAGGCCCAAACATCTCGAAGGTATCAAAGGTATAAACGAAAATTACTTATGAGTGAATGAAATGTGCGTGTACACGACAAATTGTGTCGCTGTGTGTACCCGTCATTGCCAGTTATGATCAAGTGTAAATCGAATAACAAATTTTACATAAAGTTCATTCATTTGGTGAAAAATGGATTTATTGACAAGAAACGAATTGGACTTAGCGATGATGCATCGACGCACTGAGAAAGTCCTTCGAATAACGTTTTCAAAATCTGTAGTCTTCACTTTCTACAGTCAATACTTCCCTTCAATGCTTATTAAGTATTCAGTTGAGATTCACGATGCCTCAACAATATGCCAAGCACTTATACACTACCAAGTTGTAACTTATCGATCAAGACTTGATAGAAACCAGTCAAAATTTTATTCATAAAAGAATCGCATCATTAGTGATCCAGTAACTCTTATTCATTCATTTCGGAACGAACTTTCGCCCCAAATCCTTCTGGAAACCGTCTTGCACGTTGTAACAAGCCTTACTTCGATGTTGTCGCCACTCCAGGGGGACCCCAGGGACCTCTGCCGCCATATTTCTTCCCATTCACCCACCGTCCGCGTGATCGGATGACCGACTCCAGAATCTATTGTTTTTAAGGGTCATTTTACCCTCACATGGGGATCAGCTCAGAGAAATTTTCTCGCAGCGATGTAGCGACAGCTGCATTCCTGTGCATAAGCAAGTTACACGTCATGGAGACTTTGACGTACGAAATGGAAGACATCACGCGCTGCTGTAGGGCTCTTGAGAGCAGGTCATACGGCTGACGTCAATTGCTCCTAGAGCTCCGAAAACAGATCCTTTCAAATAGCAGTAATGAACTAAGATTTACAGTTTGTGCACTCTCTAATAGAGGTGAAAAACAGAGCTTTAGATAATGTGACTTCTCTCGCACACAATTGTACTCATTTTGCATAGCCTAATTTTCGTCTGCAAGCGCATGATCTGTAGTACAACACTTGATTCTCTCCGAGGCTCCTATAAATAAAGTGGAACAGATGCGTAGATTGCGAGACCTCACTGTGTCTAAGTTTAATGATGTATTAATTTTTTATTTGATCAACGAGTAGAATTTTGAAAACTCGTTCCTCTTCCGGTCTCCAATATTTAACATTTTTCTCCAATATTTGAGAGATTATTGGGTATTCCTCTGAAAATGAACTTTTGCTTTCAATTGTTGAATTCTTTTTTTATCCGTTACTTCAATAAGTAGGATCTACGAACGTGTTACTCTGTAACTTTATACTGCAAGATTCGAAACTTGACTCGTGTTATTGTATTGTTTCATTCTCATATCTAAAATTTCGCGGAGCTACCGCGTCACTCCAACCCGCACGAGTCGCTCGACGTGCCAACACGTATTACTGTCGCCCGACGCGCTGACGCTAGAGTTTAAGCACCCTCCTCTCTCGCTCATAAAAGCTCAACAAATCGTCTTTAGCTCGCATGAACGCGAGCAGTTGTGTGCCGTGTGCATTGCAGGACAAATGTGAAGTTGTTTAATTCTGCAGCAGTCCCTTGAGCCGGGGCTTTGGAAGGGCTAGGGGTCGAAAATCCGTTCCTAACTGATTCATGCACAGATAAACGGAGATAGCGTACACAGGGCATGCGAGGAATTTGGCCAGGATACCGGCCGGCTTAGGAAGAGAGGATTCTTTACCAAAGCATCCATGCCGCTCAAAAGTCCTCTGTATAATTGAAGCACAAGGGAGACCAATTCGATGTTTTAGGGCTCAGCTGAATTGAAACCTGGTCAGGAAATCCATTCTGGGGAGGAAGGGAGATCCTTCCAAGGAACCCTATATTTAAATAAAGCGCTGCTCCCGCCACGATGGCTTTACGTACTACGATCTGCACTCGTGCAGAAGCTGCCACTCTCTTCAAGTTTTTAATTCATATTTGCCCTTAGAGTATAATTCTTCAGAAAATTATACCGTCAATTGCTAGAGTAAATTACTCCTATTTTGTAACGCAAATGCATGTTCCTTGAGATCGTACATTCTTTTGAAAGAGAAATACGAATCTATAAAGTTTGTATTTGCCATTCATCGTCTGTATGATACGTTTTAATTTTTGTACATTTATTATCCGAGTTATGCGGTTAAATTAAGTTGCACGATCTATTCTGATGATATTCTTAATCGAGCACAGTCACCTGGTAAGTGTCGTATGCATTAATTGAAATTATTTGTATGATCCTGCTCACCACAAAACTGACTGACGATAAGCGACTGACTGACGATAAGCGATAAGCGGGCACCCCTGTGGCAGCGGGCACCCCTACTCTCCCACACTGGGCAAGGAACACAGTCGCGGGTGTGGCAGTTCTGATGTACCCAGGGATTGCCTTCACGCATTACGACAAGAAGTTATCGTGTCCAGATTCTACGCAGCGCAAGATATTTTAACACCATTACGTGCCTTGAACTTAAGGGTAGAAATCCGGCAAAACAAAAATATACTCTCGATATTTCCGCGATGGGGAGTAAAATGTTGCAGCCATAATTTTCGCAACATCTGCGGGGAGTGGTATACTTCTAGTCCCCATCAACGATATGTTTTCACAGAGCAGGTGGTCCCAAATTGAAACCGTGTTTGTTCCTGCATGTATTGCCCTTTTACATATTCAATTTGATTGGACTGCAAGGGCACGTCTCCGTATGAACTTCCGCTGCTCTATTTTGCATGCCCCTTGTGCAATACCCAGAGCGCTGTGTCCTGCGCATGTACGAGTGGGGCACAGCTTGCATCGCTATTGTTTTCCTGAATATCGGTCAGCAATATATTTGGCGGCGCGCAAGATGGAGCAATGAATTTTGATACCGTCGCTCGCAATGCTAAGCATTCTAAGTCGCCGTGCGCGGCTGCGGATATTCATGAATGTTTACTCGTAAACAACTGCTAGCAGAAATTAATATCTTTTCAACGATTGTCCCTGATAAGTGATGAAAATTTAAAGTTGGCAGACAAAGTACGTTGACGATAAAAGGATTATGGATGGAGAGCACCCTGATAAGTGATGAAAATTTAAAGTTGGCAAACGAAGTACGTTGTACGATAAAAGGATTATTGATGGAGATCACCAAATGTATGTTTCCTTAAACTGAGACATGTGTGCTCAAAAATATCATGGACCTGAAAGCACCATCTCAAGCTGTACGTGTATTAAATCCAGTGATGTATGATTGTAATTATGAGCGTCAAAGCAAACATTTGCATTATCACGTCCCAGAAAATTATATTGCGCTCAAAATTTTATTATTTTCGATTGATTGAAATGTACGTGATTGAACAAGAAGTAACTCCATCAAGTTCCGGTTGCATCTCCGTAGAGTAAACTGTAGTATTATATGTCCTCGGAGGCACCATCTCACTAGTGCATCTGGAAGGGTGGTGATGTACAACATTTCAAGTCAAGAACGCAGAGAAGTCAAAACTTCCGAGTTTCCAATACGTCTACAAGAAGGATATGGTAATTTCAGGCCAAGATTCGGGGTAAGAAATGCTCGATGCTCCCTAGATGACGGTTGCCTTCCGGTCTGCGCCTGCGCTCGTCTGAGGGACGGGAGAGCTGTGACGAGCGCCGCTGGCTCGACGCTGTGGCATCCGGCGGGCCTCCGCTGGAACGATAAAATTAACGATAGAACGATATAGTTTAGTCTTTAATTTCGTCGTTTCGATCAAAACTAGGATGAAAATGCATAAAATGTGAACCACTGTTTAAGCAATAATTCATTCATTTAAAAAATAAGTTGTTTTTTATGCTTAACTTCAGGAAACGACCCCTCAAGGAACATGGTACAGGCAGTCAGGAGGCATAATATAGGCAGAAGGGTTAGGTTAGTAAAACTTGTCTATTGTATGCTGTGGAGACTGGTAACTCCAGTGGGACTCTGTTAAGTCACCTCAGTTGTATAGGTCTTCAGGACTTCTATCTTTCGAGTCTATTTTACTCCCTTCAATTTTCACAACTTCTTCGCTATCTCTTCGTTGCCTTTTCCTTCTCTTCAATCTTAACTTGCTCTTCCAGTGCGTACAGGATCCTGTGTGGGAACACATCTTGTACACAGATTCCCGTTCTATAGAATCCATGCTAAATGTTCTCTTGTATTTCAGTGCGAGACCAAGTCGCTAAAACGGTGCTTTCTATCTACAGCTACTACTACTGAACCAGACAAAAAGCGAGGGTTTAGACATCTGTATTGGAGCTAACCTATAATTCAACCAAACACCAGCCTCCTTCACCCATACGTTACCAATACTTGAACCAAACAATGGTTCCCGTTACCCATACGTTACCAGTAAGTCAACCAAACACTGGTCCCGTCACCCGCATGTTACCAGTAAGTTAACCAAACACTGGTCCCGTCACCCATACGTTACCAGTAAGTCAACCAAACACTGGTCCCGTCACCCACACTCCAGCAGCAGCTCAGAGAGGTTAGGCGTCCTAAATCAATGATTTGGCCCGTACTTCAAAACGTATGCAAGATCACGATCTCGGCCCGTTAAGGCTAAATTAGAGGCCGCAGAATATCAGTGCGACTGGAGGCACCCTCCTTCTCTTCTCAAATGCCCAGATAACTGTCTAATCGAGGTCTGCAATGCCTCAACTCAGCGATCCCCTGCCTAACTTTGGAAATGTGGGGCCGAATTAAGATTCAGGCAATGACTACAGTCCCTCATAAGCACCGAATTCGGGTATGTGTGAGCTGGTTGTATGTTAAAAGAACGGCAGGACGACTAACTAGTCGTCTTTTTGATGTGACCTGAGAAGTTTTACAGGTTTTAATATCCGGATTCCGGTAGGTTTACAAGTGAAAAGGCGAGTCAGCTTTGATTCGGGTGCAGATCGTTTTTCTTAATCGGAGTTAGGTTTGAGTCCAAAATGTTACTGTAAAAGTGGGCATCAAAGAGAGTCGGAAATTCATGATTTCTGCAGAATATTTAAAAGCTTCTGGGATCATGGATGAAAGAATTAAAAAACAATGCACGAAACATTCATATTCGGGTTCTGTGCTCAGCCCTGCATGGTCTTGATTTGACGCAATGAACTTTCAATAGAAACTTTAGCTGTAAGTGAAAACCACCGTGGCTCACTGAACTGAGAGCTGTTATTTTCTTTCTCAAAAATATAAGAAATATGTACTGATTATTGCATTCCGTGCAGTGTACTTCAGTTGGCCTACTCATTGGGCCGATGTTAGCTCTGACGTTTATTCATAATATTTTTTAGCCCGAAATCCAGGATATAATCCACGCGTCTGCCACTGCATCAGATTGAAAATGGCCAAAAACAAAATACTCTGTTAGCCTTTTAGGCAGTCCTTTTCTGTAGATTCTACTGTTTTTTAACTCAATAGCTGCCTGCGGGCGTTAACTGGCAACTAACTTTTGCAAATTAAGGGAAAGGTAATCGTGGAGGTTAATTCGCCTACTAGCCATGAAATTAAAGTTTTGAGTTAATCGTGTTCATGTGCATGTGGAGGTCCAGTCCATCCAATGTTGAGGGGCGAAGTTAAAGGGCGATTGGCTGAACTGCAGGCCATTACCGGTCGCGTGATGACCTGGCTCTGCACTCACCGTAATTTTCCTAAGTATCTCGCATCAGGACTCGCTTCTGCTAACGTCTCTTGCGCAACTGCACGCTCTTCCTTTGTGATCATGGAAGTGGCCTAAAAATGAACCTGAATCCCTTGAACAAAAGATAAAAATGACACAAAGTTCAGGAACAGACCGGCGCCCGAAGTTGACAGCGCGTCGAGGTAGAATTTGACTGAATTCCATTCAACGCTTGGGCTGCCCTCGCGGGTGCGGGCAAAGCTGCGAAATGACGATGCTGACGATAGGCAAGAACAGATGAGCAGCAGAAATAGTTCGTTGAAAAATATAATCAACATGGTTCGTCACTTCAGAACATCTGATGCGTAACGACTGAAAAGAAGATGAATTCGAAGATATCTTTGATATAAGCACATGTCAAGGCTCAGTTAGGCCGCGAAATTACATGTTCATATGTTGTGTGGAATACTTGAGAACAAGTACGGTTGAGATGTATTTGTAGTTTGTGAAATAAATACCCAACGAACGATGACGGGAACGATGAGAAATGAAACATAAATCGTAGAAACTTAAGCTAGCAAGAACTTGCACAATATAAAGTTTGAAACCATGAAATAAGTTTTCTTATATTGTACTTAATCCCGTAGTCCATACTAGGAATTTGTTTAGTACTTGCCTTGTTAATGAACGAATGTGCTCGCAATCGTGTTCTCGCATAACTCACGAAAACGTGTGGGAATCAGCGCAATTTTGTAGAAGATCAGAGCAGAGATAAATTCAGTAGCAGGATTGAATGATCGATGCCTTCTGAATGCTCTCGAATCACTAAGCGTTTTGTATAAATTGAGTGACATAAGTTTTGAAGCTGCCGTAACTATTACGACGTGTACATGATTTAATTATTTCCGAATATCATTTTTCAGTGCAAGACCCTGATCACAGATTCGTAAGATACATTCATCATTCGTGCTGGTGATTATATTTCATTGAGAGCAAAGTCCTTTTTAAGGGATGAAAGATACTTACCCTTCCATTTTTACGTTTATATACATATAAACGCAGGGGTCCGCATTACTAAATCCAAGGAGTTGATAAATTTCATGAATTCATCCACCCATTTACTCGTATCTTTGCACAGAACAGAATTACAAAAACGTCAGTTTGTCTCTAAGTTTGATTTGTGCAACATCTCAAACACTCTCTCAAACTTTTAATTCGTTTGCGTTATCCTTTAAATTTGGTTTTCACTATGTATAGCAAGCTCTTCTAAGCCAGTGAAAATCTCGCTAAATCAGTATAGGTCACATTAGATTGCTGTGCACGCAGTACTGTTGAATAACATCAGTTTGTTCACGATTGTGTCACCGCTCAACATTAACACAACCGTATCTCGTGCCTGTTTTTTTAATAAATTCATTTCAGCTTTTGAAATTCGGCGCCTCTTCTCAGGTACTTCGTATCGCGTGTCATTGTTACAGCTCGGCAGAGTTCAAACGTGCGTGTGTAATGATTTAGTCTGAGTGTACGTGTGCCTGTATTACGTGTACGGTATTCTGTGTTGTTGTACGTATTCCTATGCTTCTGAATAGTCTGTGCAAATCAATACCTGTATTATAGAGTAGTGTGTGTAGATGTATGTATCAGGTTTCTAGTAGTCTGTGTTGATGCATATCTGCATAACAGATATTGTAATCTGTGGAATTATATATACTGTATGCATGATATGTTGATCTGTGTTGATGTTCATAGCTGCATATATAATTGGTCAGTGTTTTTGTAAAGCCATTTTCATGCATTCTTCGTTAATGATTCTTTACCTTTTCTTCCTCTTCTTTCTTGCCTTGATGTTTCAATGCGCAGGGGATCTTGTATGGGAGCACACCTCGCGCATAGATTCCCCGTTCTCCAAAGCCCTTACTATAAATTATAAATGGTCCCTTCCTTTTCGGTGCAAGATAGCGTGAGTTACTGAAGCGTTGCTATCCTCACTACTACTACAGCTACTCATTTGGTACTCCACATGGATGACTACAATAGGTAACATGGTGTCGTTAGATTTAACTAATATTTGTGTAACCTGCCAGGCTGCTTTGTGATGTGTATGTTCTGTGAGCATGAATGTGACGGTGTAAACTAAATTCATGTATGAATATCTGGATAAAATTGAATGCTGTGTTACTGTTTGTGTAATGAACATAGCTTGTGTTGGTACATACCTTGTGTTGACACATACCTTAGTGGCGAAAAATCTCACATGAGATATGTTTGAGTCACAATGAAATACATGAGCTTACATACTCGTGTGATATATTACCTCATGATAGTGTAGACAATATATATATTGGTACCGTCACTCTGCGGCTGATTGCCTCGGTTTCAAAAGATATTCAATAGACGCCCCTTGATGACTCCTTTAAACTCGGAAGAAAATTGAGCCGACAGAACGTTGAGCGCGATTGGTTCGGTGGTACCTTGAACTGTTGATTGTGAAATGAAGAAGGTATTGGTCGCCCAATGTACGTTCTTGAAAGCGTGCAATTCTGAAGCCTAATTGGCCGCTTTAGAACGACAAAGCGTGTTTGAAAAGACCACTCTGGAAAGCCACTCATTACTGGCCATTGATTGATCTCCGTTGGCTTTGCCAGGCATTGGTGGTGGCTTTAATGGTGGGCATTGCGCGTTGGGGGGCTTTAATGGTAGACATCGCACGCTGGGCGGTTCTAATGGTAGACGTCGCACGCTGGGCGGCTTTAATGGTAGACATTGCGCGCTGGGCGGCTTTAGTGGTAAACGTCGTACGCTTGCACGGGTCAAGCTATTTCATATAAAAGTTTCGATTGATTGACAAGAAATTGGATTACTCGTAAAGTTCTCGGGCTATGAGTAACTTATGTCATGGTTTCTCATGCAAGACCAAAGCGCATATTAAACATTAATATTAAACCGTGATTTGTGTGCTTTAATTTTCGTCTCCAAAATTCTAGAAAAGCAAACACTAAATGTTTAATCTCTGCGGTAATGAATACTGAAGAACTATTTCTTAGCAGTCTGTTTATAAATCTGAAGTGCCTTCGTCTGCGAAGCTCAAATAATATCAACGCGCTTTCTCATTTTTCTAACATTGGTTCGCAGTATCAGAAAATTTAACGCAACGTCTCACTTTTGCACGCCCGCTTAACCACTTTCGCAGTGACTCAAAGAGGAAAATAACTCAATGTTCGTTTAGCAATACACCCTTTCAATGTCCTAGCACTATTGACTATTGCTGCGCTCAACCCTTTTCAGTCTGCATGCATTTAAAATTCACTTTCACGAAGACGCTGACATTCAGCTTTTCGCAGCGCGGTAACGCAGCCTTATTGCATGAAGCTACAGCTGAATTTCAGCACCATTCTAAACGCAGCCTCACCACCCAAATTATTCGGTCGGTAGAGAGTTGAGGCTCGAAGTGTCCCAGGAACAACATCGTGTGCGGGGACGCGCCTCGATTTCAGCGCGAAGCTCCGAGACAAAAATACGAAAATCTTTTTTTGCTGAACTATATTCAGATTAAAATTTCTGCGAACAGTGTCGGTCAACCTTCATGCTAAATGCTATTCAGATCAGTGTTCTTCGGCTCTAAATGTTCTGAAGGTCAAACACTTCGGCGAACTCGTGTTGCGATCCTTTACCCAACCCTTGTGTTGCTCAGACCGCGGCCTTTTCATTAAAACTTTCACTCATGGTCCACGGAAATTTCATTTTATTAAAACATGCGTTACAAAAACGGAGGTGAATTCCAAGCCTCCGTTGATATTAAGGCTCAAAATAGCCTCCCAAACCACCCAGAACAGCCTTTCTTTAGCCACGATAAAAAATATTTAAATTTTGCGACTACTACCAGAAGTCATACAAGGTACGCTTTCTCCGATCTCCATGAAAAGTCCCGTGCTGCATTGATGTGCGCGTGGCATTCAACTCTGTAATGCTAGAAGAACGAAAAGTAAATGGCCCGCTCATCGTGCAGAAAATGTTCAGATATTGCACTTTACTTTGGTCTTTTGTTCCGTTTTCTTGATCCGCTTGCCTCCGTCGCGTTCCGGTCCTGTCATTTCGGCACACAAGTTATTTACAATTGTCCTTTGCTGTACTCCATCCGAAATTTTGCACCACATTTTCTAATATTCTGATAATATAAAAATACTCTAAGGAGTAATCCAGCTTGATGGTGATCGTGGTAGCTCGAGAAGTAATTAAACTGAAATTATTAGTCCTGAGTTGTAGTAAGTCATATTCATTCATACCTAGTCATTCCTTGTCATTTCCAGTCATTCCAAGATATGCTCAGTCATTCACAATTATCCTAGTCTTGCCCAGTCGTTGTAAGCCAACCCAAGTCATGTCCAGTCATGCCAAGTAATTTCTCAGAATCGTTTGTCATACTCAGTCGTTCCAAACCATCCCTATTCATGCCCAGTCGTTCTCAGACTTTTCTATTCATACCCAGCCTTTCCGGACCATTTCTAGTCATGCACGATCGTTCCCAATCGTTCATAGTCATTTCTGGTAATTCCCAGGCATCCATAGTCATACTTAGAGGTTCCTACACATCCCTAGTCACACCCAGTCGTTCCTAAACATCCCTTGTCACACCCAGCCGCTCCTAGGCATTCCTAGTCACACCCAGTCGTTCTTAAACATCCCTTGTCACACCCAGTCGCTCCTAGGCATC
>VOMN01104309.1:0-29968 GCA_014899125.1 Orchestia grillus | reverse complement strand
CGGTGCGAGATAGTCTGAGTTGCTGAAGCGCTGCTTTCACTACTATTACTGTTACTACTACTACGTGTAAGGCATTGAAAACTCAAAGGTAAAACATGTTGGAATTAATAAAGGTTCTTTTTTTACTGTCGTTTCAATTTAACTAGGGTATGTTGGAAGTGACCTATGTGGTCGGGACGTTCAATTTGAAGATCTTATTTTACCATTGCGTTTTTTCTGATTGTGCTTTTTGTAAAAGACTTTGCGTCTGGCTGAGGTTTTCCTTGCTTCTATTTTTTCAGGAGCTTCAGCCTCAAGATGTAGTTCGGATTAAAAAAAGAGTTAAAAAGAGGAAAAAGAAACAAAGAACACATTTGCGCTTTGAAAACTGACCGCGTTGATCGCGTAAGAGAGACGTCATGTGACCTAGAAATCTATCAGCTTTGGTTCTTGCAGGAAAATAATGGGTGACGAAATGTGAGAAATAGAACGGTAAATTGACTTTGGGAATAGTGTAAAGTAAGTAAAGTAAGTGTAGAGTAAGGAAAGAAAATTGTCATAACATTGTTGTAATTGTAATTCTCACAACACGTGCATCATTAAGATACAAAAAGACTTGAAGATAGCATACAAGATTAATTTAAAACTTTAGTAGTTCATCAGTGATGTGAAAATAAAGTAGATTTCAAAATTTAAAATAAAAAATGTCGGAGATACACCTTTTTTATCATTTACCGAGGCATAACCATAGTTTTGCATATGTTCAGGTGGATACTCGAACTGGAATACGTGATGCTTCATTCTACATCTTACAATCACTGTGAACATAACATATAGATTAGGTTCTCTCACGAATTCTGATATGCTTAATTCGTAAAGCTTAATAAATGATTGTATTTCCAAAACTCAGAGTATATTAAGAGCTTTTAGAAAGTTTTTGGACATTCAGAGACAATTTCTTTCGTAAACCAGTGTATCCAAAAACGTCGGTCCATCCTAACAGCTAAACTCGACGACTTGAGGTGTTTCACGTGAACGAAACATTCGAAACCGAAAATGGAGATCTAGAATTTAGGAAGGGAGATGCTAGGTGCAAGAACTAAAGCGCGTCTGTCTGTGAGCGCTATAGGCCACCCGTGGCCCTGTGATTGACTTGCGCTGGAATTGTCAGCGACGCCTCAATTTTGGGCCTGAGCTGGAATGCGGTGAATCGATCTGCGAATGTGGAGTCGAAAATTGAATCCCATCTTCAAACGTCAATTTTGTAGCATTCGGGTCCCCGCAACGAGCGGGTGCGGTGGGGAGGGCACTTTCTGGGGGTCGGGTTTTGCAGCAGAGACCAAACATTTGTCTTGTTGGGGCGTGCACCGTAGAGTGTCGAGGGTGGGCGAGGTTTTTAACATTGCGCATATGCATCGTCATGAACGCCCAAGGCAAGTACGTACATATGTATGTTATGTTTCCGTGTGTACGTGCGTATGCACTTGTACTCGTAAGTTGATGAGCATGCCGCCTTGCAGCGAAACATAAATGAGTATAATTAAGAAAGTTTGAAGTTGGAGAGCCACATGCCGGGGTTTCATAATTGTGTTATGACGCACTAGCTAGGCCTGTGGCAGTGCCGCGGTTTTCTAAACTCGCAACAATATCCCGTGGAATATGAAGGACATACGGATAAATTTTGATTTAAATTGAGTGAGGGTTAAATAAGTTTCGATTTGAATTATTTAGAAAGGTGTTATTTTGAAAGCATTGATTCGAGAAGGAAATTTAAACTGATGCTGCATACTCGTACAACCGTACTCTGTAACTGCGGTAATGCCATAGTTTTTATTGTAGTAAATCTAGCAATATCATCGATTACTTGCATCCGCACTATATGCATTTCTTCTTCACTCAACGTTGCTTCATCTTTCTTTTTTCTAGATATAAAGACAATCTTTCTCTCATGTATTGTCGTGTTTTTTCTTCTCAGTGAAGTTGATTCTCTATTTCGGCTTGGAATGTCGTCTTTCTTCAGCTTTCAAACGCTCCCGCCTACGTCTTTGTCTTTCTCGATTTGCTGGTCTTCTTGCGTTCGTCCTGTCCATTTCATATCGCTTCAACAGATCCTGATGCATAGATCTGAATAATTTCTGTCTCATTTATTTCGTAAGTTTTCACTCAATGAAAAAACTATCACTGATGTAGTCTACAGCCGTACTTTGAAGATGGGCATGAACTAAAATTTATTTCAACCATGATATACCCGTAACTCTTGAAGAAGCAACGGTATTAATAATATGGAAGATTAGTGTATTCTTGATGCGGAATTTTAGTTTTCTAATTCCTGCAAAAGTGAAACACGTTGGTAGGTAAATACGTAGGTACAAGGGCATTAATATATAGATTTTTGAGTCCTTTGACAGTGTGTCACGTACATAAAGTGTGCTAACCAAGGCACATCTTGTTTAACCTTCCAGTATTTCAAAATAAATTTAATTTACTCTGAATGCCTCTTACTTATGCAGATGAAAGGAGCAAAACAACATTGAAAAATTTGCAGCCAAGTGATGCTGAACTAAACATAGGCTATCACTGGAGATTCCCCACATCAATACAGTTGTATTGAGTATACAACTGTATACGACTGTATACAGTTGTATACAGTTGTAATTGAGATTTTGAATTATTTCTCCAATTTATTAAACTGAAATAACTCTTTATTGCTTTTAGCATACTAGACGGATTTCTTCTACACCACACATTGCCCCTGTTCCTGCAACACTGAGCGAACGAGTGAATTTTGAAATATTCAGATGCGTCTAAAATATTCTGAGATCATGGCTTTGTCTAAATATGGCAATCTGTCTAAATATTGTAAACTTTGGAAACATCAGAAGAAATATTGCGAGGCAAGTTATTTTATTAAACTTGACCTTCTTTACGTATTTCTTTGTTGCAGCTTGCAAAGAGCAAGGTAAAAAAAGTTAGAATTTTGTTCCATTGCTTGAATTAACGCATAATTTCGCACTACAAGAAAGTAGTGTTCACATTGTCCTACTCAATTCAACTGTATATTTCTCTTATTAGTGAATACTTTGATGTGATATGGAAGCAAAAATGCGAATGACTGTGAAATACAGAGCATAGCACGAACTATTTCACGAACTCGTTAACGGAACGTGCTTTTGAGCTGAGATATTCACGTCAAAAGGCACCCAAGCTCTCAGCTTCGTTCTGCAGAGCAGGGAAAATAAAAGAAACGTGACTCGCAGAAACAAATCAACTGTGATGCTTTTAGATATTCTTTGCTCCTATTCCCTCGCAGTATTTCTTCAAAAGGAAGGGAACAATCTCCCTCTTTTGATCCATCACGGGACTACCTCGCCCATAATCACCTCCTTAGCATTTTGCTGACGACTGCAAATTTTCTTCTCGTCACCTCAGCAGACATTGAGACGGGCGTCTGGAGGGGAGGTTGTCAACGTCGTATTGATTAGTCCAATTATCAATTTTGTGTCCAATTTCGTTGAGACAGATTATCATTACGCCATTATTAGATCTGTTAGGTTTTGTCGAAACTTCTTTCGCAAGGGAAACTGAAGTGCCAATATCGGAAGCTAGAACTCTAAGAAATCCTCTCAGCCGTCGCATCGTGCTGCCTAGATTCCACCGTCAAGCGACAGAAAATTTCGCCACAGGTTAGTGAGTGCGAGATAAGGTCAATTGTCTCTCAGGAGGCCCTCATTAAAATCTGATCTCTCCTAGAATATTGAGGGGGTGTATAAACTTGTTCTGATTGAAAACGAGTTTTTTAAATTGATGATCGGTACATAAAGGGTGGTTAAAATGTAAGGGCCGATTTTTAATGTGAACCACACCCAAACGTCAAGTTTTTTCTGCGTTTAATTTGACATTTCTCTATTTCAGACTAATTCAATTTAAACCATNGTTAAAGTTATTCAGGCTTATTATGAACCTAATTTGTGTTTTCTTGAAAATCAACATCGGCCCTTCAAATTTAACCACCCTATACTACAAACTGTATATTTTTCTTGAGATCGAAATGTTGACTGTATCACGAGGAATTTTCTACAGCACAAGCATGCCACTTCTTTGCTTCGGAACTGTTATATTCTGAAGAAAATAACTAGCTGGAACTGAAATGTGAAACAGTATTTTAATCGATCCTAGTTCAATAATCAGGGATGAGTGGAAGATTTTACAAACATTCAATTCGTTTCGCTGGAACTAAACCTCTATGAAAGAGCGATGGATTTAAATGCTTTCGATCGTAAGAAGTTTTTAAACTGTTGTATGCTTGCATCTTAAGAATTTCGTAACCATAAATTATTGAGAAAACTTTTCAGGACCACCTAATGGTACAGTATCATTATACTGGTGACATTAGTGGACGTGTGCTGTGGATTGGAGAGTTATTTAATGCGTAATCACGCAATAGAAAAGGAACGCAATGTACATGCGGTTGATAAATTTTGTTCCAATTGAAACATTCTTGGGAACGAATATTGTAAAATGCTTAAATGTGCAATTGAAGAAATGTATTGAAAAACGAACTTACAACTATATAAGTAAACGATAGGAGTTTAATCGTATTATGTAAACACCAAAATTTCATCTTTGTAATGAGATTCATTTTTGCAAGTGCAGATTTGAACTATTTTACTCCCCAAACGCACTTTGAACTATTTGTTGCTCATTCCGAAACTTGTGAAATTGAGCAAGAACGTCGCCTTCACTCACAGATCGATAAACGTACACAAAAGTCCGGTATGATGCATACGATAGCGTGAAATGATAACTATTTATGATATAACTCCTTATCGTGGGCTCATCCGGCATTTGATAAACGCTTTATACGTGAACATGATGTTCATGCAACGGTTTAAGTATTACGCTCCTTTAAAATTCTGCAACGTTATGAATTTCTTCGACCTAGTTTTAAACGCTTCAAATCCACGACTAGAACAATTTCTACTCTCTTAATTCAGTTCAATCTCAATGTGAGAGGACTTTCTTCATGTTCTTGGAAGTTCTTACAGCGACTTTAAGATGGTGTTCTAATAGCATATTCGGCAGGCAATTGAGAGCTAGAGAAGAAATGGAACGCCAAATCTTGATAGTGATTTAGCCTCACTCGCTAGGCTTTAGAGGTGGTCTTGAGACGGGAATTTCTCTTTGCCATGTGAGAATGCCTATTACCATCTAGATAGAAACATAACAAGTCGTCGGAAAGTCATTCGTTGCCAATCTTTTGAAGGATTCAGGTCTCACCTCCAGTCGTAACGTAGTCGTCGGTGGCCCAGAGCAGAACGTAACAGGTCGCCGTGGGAGTGTGGCTGGTGGATGTTGGTGAGGTATTGTGATAAGAGAGGCGCGTTTCGGGGAGGCCAAAAAAGTACTTTAGGAGAGACAAAATGCATGCGGAGATAAATGAAAACTAAAGATAAGATTTGAAAATAGTAAAACAATAAAAAACATTAGCATCAAGGGGAGGAGTAATCTTATGTTTAGCTCGAAGCATTTTTAAATGACTTGAGACTGCGCTCAAGAATGATAATTCTCGATAAATACTGTCGGGAATACGAAATTTTGGGGAATTTACATACGTGTGTGTCATAACTTAATGTGTTCTGCGATAAAAAGAACACGAAGAGTAGCGCCAAGGTCAAGCTATATTGGAAAGATGCTTAATCTATCTGGGGTGGGCAGGGAAACGAGCTGTTGAAGTTTGAGTTACTATCAGAGAACGAAACAAACTCTCAAGAAAACGTCACGACAACAAGAGGGAAGCATTAGAGGACAGGAATGAGAACGTCCTGTGTGAGAAAAGAACTCACTCGTAATACAAAGCCTATTTTCGATAAAATGTGCAAAATGCATACCCGTTTAGCAGCGTGATACATATCATGCTACCGTGCTTAATATACGCTCAGCTCAGGGGACGCCTTCGAAAATAACACATATTGTAGCTCTTTCTGTGCTTTTATTCCGAATTAATTAAATCCTTGCATTTTCACCAGCTTCTAAATATGTTCGCAACTGTGCGTTACGTCACGTTAGGACGTGACCAGTCCCGTCTCCCTCATCCCGCTCGTCGGGCAGAATTGTTGTGTTGCCGCAGTGTTGATCTGGCATTAGAGGTGTGAACTATGTCAGAATCACTGAGACATGTCAACAATAATGAGAGTGAAGCTTTGGAATTTTTTATTTTAGGCTCAAAAGTCTACGGCAAGATTCGCTAACGTTTAATGAGTATAAGTTTCATTTACGAGGATTAAATTTTCCCGGTAAATGCAGAGAGTTTCACGATAGGTTTTGATAGATCCGCTGTGTTAAAGAGTGGGTGTTGGAAAAAAAAGATGCTATCTCTGAAGCAAAACTCTTTCTACATTGATTCTCAGTTAAACACGCTCACTTTCTCTCAGGGTCGATTCATAAAAGAGATTGGTCTTGAAACAGCTTCCCAATGGTCCAAGTTCACAGACTGCATCCTTAACCTTAAGTTCTGCCTCTGGTCCGCGAATGCAAGCTGTGTAAGCACCCAGTCTCCTGGGCATTTTCATTTGCATCACATTATTCTCAGAACATTCAAAGTTGGGAAATCGGCGGGCAAGCTGTGCAGTAATCAGTACCTCAGCACGCCGCGCACTGGACGGGCAGATGGGTCTTTTTTGGCTCTTCTTCTCACCCCAGCAGTGGCCGTTTAGATGTGCCAGCAAAAGGACCGCATTATGGCTGCGCTTTAATTTAGATTACAGCTCTAAAATCTCCTGACATCAAAACAGAAAGAGCAGCTTTGCCCCACTGGAGTCAGAAAGAAACCAACTTCCGTGTAAACAAGATACGGCCAAGCACGGGTGGGCAACTGCCTTCATATGAATAAGTCGAGATGGAATGAAAACAACAACACTGCCTCTCGTTCACGGAGGTTCCGTGCATCCAGATGCGATTGTCTCGTGACATTTTCTTAGATTTCTGGGGTATTTTTTCACGCATGAAGCAACAAGATTACTTTGAATACAAAACCGAAAGAAGCCCGTATACCAAACAGGCATCACCGCCTCACGCCGGCATTTCGTTTTTTAGGCAACGATTTTTTGACATGGGTTTGACGTATCGTTGTACTTTATAGTACGAACGATCAACCAAATGTCAACGATGCCAGGCACTCAGGCCTTGAAGAAACTCACTCGTCTGAAAAATTAAGAAGCTGTAGAATTAGATTGCCTATATGACAGTTGTCCAACTGAAAAAACTTAAAGGTTCTCAATAGTTTAAGAATTTTGATGCACATTTTTCCATATAGAACTACAGTGAGGGTTAAGAGCGACTATGATATTATAAAATGTACACATCGTACAAGCTGCTAATTAATTCGACTGGTTTTGATTTTTAGAAGTAATGTGCATTTTTCAATTCAATGTTTTATTCTCAGAATTCAAAATACGGCTGTAAATATAATTGAAACACTTCAGCAGGCCAATGTCTTGCTCTTTAAACAGTTTCATTATGAAAAAAAGAGTGAAACTTTCGCTCTTAATGTTAAGCGTCTCCTTCACTATTGTAATAGTTTTCATGATGATCAATGATAAATTTTAAAGTGGCCTTCTTTGCTCTTTTTTCATAGTTAACTAAAATACTGCTGTAAACATTGGTTTCACCGACATGCGACTGCAGGATTTTCGCGGAGCAAAAATTTTTGTTTTCAAAATTGGTCTCCAAACTTTTGTGAAATTATCCTCGCTGCAGAGCCACATAGGCGCATAATTTTTGTGCCTTCTATTGCCATAGAAAATCTACGCTGTTTGTTTTAATATAAAGCCAATTTGCAAATAAATGGATATTAACATAATGATCGTCACTTAAAGTCAGAAGATGACGTTTTGTCTCTTCTTTACATCTTCTGTTCAGACCATTTAAGAGCCGTCACATCTATACTGATATCGTGTTAGTTCGAGCTAGTTTGGGTTTCTAAAATGCATCAATATAAATTCAGTTTGAAGTATACACTTTTATTCTTCAATACTAGAAGGGTGGACAGGTCAAAATGATTCATTTCAAAATTTCAAATCATCACAACTAGCTTCAATGAAGTCGATTGTAAATAGCTACTTATATTCTATTCCTATTCAAATTCATTTATTCAGCAAGAAAACATCCGTTGCTTAACGACATGGCAATTTTTAAAATCAAATTTGGCCATTTGGGCAGATGGGATGCACGTCATCGATTTGGAAGATCGAGATTAGGGTTGGGTCACATTCGTGCTTCCAGATGTTTTCATATTCGAGTACTTTCGTTAGGTCTCGACAGGTGGGCTGTATCAGCTTTACTTGATCAAACTTCAAGAATACTATCCTTTCTCGATCTTTTCACAATTGAAATACAATGCTAACACTTTCATTTTACAAAACAGCCTACCACCTAAAAAATGAGGGTACCAGTTCTGAAGTTGCTCAGCCAATTCGTGTCTTCCAGTTCTTCAATCAGTAAAGATTGCCGCTTGAACTCCAAAATGATCGTCTGTGGAACGTTGGATGTCACTTAGTTCGTATTTTAGCTTTAGTAAACCGACTTCTTCAAACCAGACAATGGATCCCCAAGAAGTAATCTCAACTTTGCAGCTTGGTTTTTGTCCGGTGTCTAAGGTTTATTCGAAGAGAACTCGCACCCGCTCGCCTGAGCTCCTTGGGTTCTGTCTACTGCCGTCGTAAGAAAAGCACTCAGACGATAAAAAATTTCTCCCGCACTTACTTTCGTAGGAGTTGAGATGTCCTACACTTCGCGGCTTGGCAGGCGGATAATCAAAAGTAAGAATGTTACGAAGCGCTCCACTCTCAAGATGCGAAATACAAGCCAGCTCTTATGATGCTTTGACTACAGATTGTTTCGGGCTTTCTGAAATTTGCTTTAGAAATTCAAATATTCTCCCAGGTAGCTGAAATTGAATGAAATTAGATTTGACACTAACACGATGGAGTCCTGGGTCAACATCAACAAAAGTGTGACAAAATTATTTGAACACCTTTTAAATATTTTGTATCATTTCATATTGGTTTAATTATGTCGTATTGATTGCCTGATTAGCCGCATACTGAATGTTGGATACGGACGTCTCGTGACCCCGTTACTCTGCACTCATATTCGTCTATATGTACTGATAAATGATATCATACATATATATCGTCAAGATATATTGGCAAAATTTAAATGGTGGATTAAATAGATTTTTTCAGCGGTACAGTCGTCAAACGAACCAATGTACGATTTATCACGCTCATAAGAACACAAATTGTTTGCCTTTATTTACGGGGGACAAGCGTGATGAGAGGAAAGCGAACTACCGAACGTATCGAGGATGACAGTATTATTTATAATGGTGACAATTTGCGCAAACCATTATGGGACACAGTCGGCCACATAGGATAGTCTTTGAAATTAAGCGAAATGGACCGCCGAACGCCAAAATCCTCCATGAAAATGCTCCCGAAAATACGACATAAGTACTGAACATTTCTACGACGTACACGAAACGGTGAAAACTCCACGAAGGAGATAATGCTCATGAAATGATATAATTTTAAAACTCTTCACAGCAGGGACCAAAACTTAAACTGTAAAATAAGGAGGCTAGCCATCGCAAAAATAGGACACGTGAAGCGTGAAAAAAGATTTCGTCGTCCTTGGGCTCATCACTGACACCGTCGTCCCAAAAAAGCCGTGTTTACCGAGAGTAAGGGCTATTAGTGAGAGTATTTATTTGAGAGGTGCTTATTATTCAGAATTATTTGAGTTGGATGAGTGTGTGCTTGCGATAGTCAAACTCTGTAACGGTTTGGGCCGCACTCTCGAGGTATTCAGGTGAACATCAATGGCTGAATTACCTTCACCGGCCTCATTAATGAGGATTCATATCTCGACACCTTCATTGATGAAGTCCGTACGATGTACAGCACATTGCTGCACGCACTGCGGGATTCCAAGATGGAACATCGCACAGACACACTGATATAAAAAGGTTAATTCTACGCTCGATGAGCGTCCGCATTTCCCAACCAAATCTCACTCCTCCGGTAGGACATTTACATTTACTAATAATTATCAGTAATATTGGCCGCCTAGGCGTAGATGTCACCGCCAGATTGTTTATCATCGACGGGGAGGTGAAAAGTTAGACCAGGAAACGTTTTCCGAGGTGATAGTTCACATATGTTTCGATTAATCAATGCTTAAAAAATTTGATGCAGAATTTAACCAACTTATGACTACTTAGTCAAAGAGAACATGTTAAATTTGTCTATAATGAGTTCCAATCGTTACACATACATTTTCTTTCGTGTAATCTTCCTAACTCGCAATATCTTGTGATCTCGAAGCGAGTGGCACGATGAAACTTGCGTGAGAAACTGCAGCTTTTTTCTGTTGGTGTCACGTAATTGATGTTGTTGCTGTTTGAACTCCTTATTCTACGTAAGACTTATTTTTCTAAGGCCCTGACTTCTGTTCTTATCGAGCTCAGCGAATACTGTATTTAGCGTACGTGTTAAGTTGCCGTTACTGCACCATCGGTTGTTGTTCCTCCATCTTATTCTCTCCAGGTCCTCAAGTACAAGCATGATATAGCATGCGCCCACTCCTGCAGTACTCACTAATTTATGTAGTACTCAGCTACTCCTGTAGTACTCAACCACTCCTGTAGTACTCAACCACTCCTGTAGTACTCACCCATTAACCAAGTGGCTCAGCATGAACCACGATGCAGCCAAGCAGACATACCAGGCAACCCGATGGTGTGCTGTGCACTAGACCAATTAAAGATGGAACATTTGCCGTCATTGACAAAACAATGCAGTTTTGTCAGCGAATTTATAAATTTGATTAAACTTCGAAATGAAAAATCGTGTTTGTTCTTAAAAATAGTATTTAATGTGGTTGAGTGCGACCTTTGAACTAAGTTCAGTGAGGTATTAAGCGAATAATTTTTACAGTGCTGATTGAATTCTCAATCAATATATTTAAACACAGACATTGTGATAAATTGATCCCGTTAACACAACAAAATTTACAGCACCACATTCAAAACGTATCACAATGCTATCTATTTCATGTCTGTGTTCCATCTACCAAAGACTGAATATACATACCCTCTCCTAATTTTCTCCTGGAATGGAAAAACTCCGCAAAAACTTCCGCAAAATTTCGAGTGGACAACATTGAGCGGTCCGTGTTGTCCCTAACGCGGTGCCAGCACGCGCTTTGCAACATCTTTTCTTGAAGTAACGGCTGAAAACTTCGTTGTTTAGGGGAGCTTCCCGTGCCTTAACCAATGCTTCACTCAGCGGGAGATTAATGTCCCGGACTCGAACTCATATTTACTGAAAGTGTACTTAATCTAGAATTCAAATCTGAGCGGAACCTATCAACAATTACTAATTTTGATTCAAAGCTAGGGTAGCCTGACCCATTCGAAGTAAAGTTACTAAACACGAGCATCGTTTTACGTCGCATCTTCATGTTGTTTTGCTGCTGAGTATTTTTTTCAGTCAGAAATTAAATCAATCTAAGAGAGATGGATATTTTGCGCTTTATGTTCGTGCCAACTCACAAAATGTTCGTGAACATCGTACGCAGCGTTATCGAGGTTTAATTTACTGAAAGGAGTTTTGAAACTAAGCAAGATTTCAAGTTTTCATGCCATCTACGGTCATGTCAATAACTAATTTTCATCGAGAAAAAGAGGTATAAAATTTTACACCTATCAGAAAGTGGTAAGCTGAACACTTTTGCCCCTGTAAAACTTTGCGATAAAAATTGTTTTTTATATATTAGTTGTTTAATGTTTGATAGGAGGAAATTTGCAAATAAAACTGCCCAAAAATACTTTATTTATATACTTACTATATAGAAATTGTTCAAAGTTTTCACTACCCAAATCGATGCACATCGATTTTTAGGGACACATTTAAAAATGCTTTGTTTATTCAACACCTGCGGAATGAGAGGAAGATTTCGGTGCAGGAATTGCATCGGCTTCTGGCGATATTTCTGGAATCTCAGGCTTTTCCCACAATATCCGGCAGTCTTCAAGTCGAAGATATCACAAGTGCATCGATGTGGATGGTGGAAACTGAACAATTTCTGTACAATAGAAACATAAATAAATTGTCTGCGTGCAATTTTGTTTTCAGATTTCCTCTTTTCAAACATTAAACAACTGATACATCAAAAGTTACTTTTTTCGCAAAGTTTCATACAGGCAAAAGTGTTTAGGTTGCCATTTCCTGGTAGGTGTGAAATTTTGTACCGTTATTTCCCTAACGCCATGTACGTATGTCAAGATAATTTTGGCATAGCAGGAGTGGCAATTGTGTTTCATAGGAACCAATTGCCCTCAAAACTCATAGGCACGAATTCCGTACATCAAGCACAGAATGTGAACTTGAAATTCCTTTCGTGGAAAGATGCAGAAATTCCTGTGAAATATGTAGAAATTCCTTTCGTGAGTATTCATCGTTAATATTGTGCCTCCTGTTGAAGTGCTCATCAAACACAAAAAACTAGTCCCATTAAAGCACTAAACACTTTTTACTAGAAACACCGTCGGTATTTTATCAAGTGTGGGCTCATAGAAGACATTATTTTCGATGGTTCAGACCTATTTGTTAGAGTTAGGAAACTATTTGTTTCTGAGTATGCACAAAAGTCTGAATAGATTACTGAAACATGTTGTTTACTTCCTGTGTTTGTGGTACATGCATAGATTCAATTGTTTGCGAACTCATCATTGCCAAAAATTGGTAAAACACTATCATTAAATTCTACCACAATTAAACTACACTGCCATAGTTTAAATTGAATCTGAAAAGGCTCGAGCAAAGCGGTCATTGTTCAGCGAGGGTAAAAATACCAAATCTAATTTCGGGAACCTGAACCTTGTTCCCATTGCTTCGAGCGTTCCGAACAAACCTGAACCCAGAATTCGAGTCGGGACCAGATGTCTCGATCCGCTCGAGACTGCTCCTCATTAGAGTAGGCCGGCGGGACTGATTTAATGCGAACTATAGCGCAGTTTCAAAAGCCCCGAAAGTGCAGTCTCATAGCCCTCGAAATCTAGTTTGTAACGGGAAGCGGTTTATTGAGGTGTAACGCATCGAAATTGCTGAGCCTACACCCTCGTGTGGATCCTCTTTACCAATGTGTGCACTATGGTTCTGCATGAACAGCAGCGCTGTGCCAAAGTGCTCGAAACTGAACATTTTCCCTGAATTTTAGGGATTGCAGAGATTCTGCTGATCAAATATCCCGCAGGCCTATGATGTTTTAGCGTTGCACAAAATGTGGGTTTTGATTTTAGGTCGGAGGACAATAATGAAATTAAAGCATGATGAGAGCACATGAAAAATTTGGTGCTTTAATTGTGTGGATTTCTGATTCAATGATTGTGTAGAATAACTTTGGAACTCTCAGTTTACGTACGTAACCGCACAATATTACCAAGTGTTCATTTCATTCGGAAAGGGCGGTGCACTAACAAGTGGGAAAGTAAAGAGTTACAACTTAAAAACTAATTGGCCCAATGCAGTCAAAGTTCATGAAAAAAAAAGGTTTTAATTTTGCAACGCAAATGAATCCAGTATTTTGTATTTTTTCAGCCAGTTCTTATGTGAGTTGTCTTTAATAAGCACAGTATGCTTTTTTGAAAAATTTTGAGCAAAATTTCTAAGTGATGTAGCAACAGAGCTTAGCGACATTTATGCTGTATAATTCATTCTAACTTCTTCCGCAGCGAATTGGCCTACGGAGTGGCACAGAAAAAACCTTTTCGAAAGTTTATTAGTTTTTGAAGACCATTCAATGGAAGTAATACGTATAAAATTTTTTCACATAGTTTCGTGTCGTTCATGTCAAGAAAATTCGGGAAATTGTGAGTCCTAACGTTCTACTAGTTGCTTCCTTGCCTAACTGTGCACCTGAACAATGCCCACTTAAACGGCGGCTTGACGTGCGCGTGAGATGATGTTGCCACAAGTCGACGTGGCGGACCTCCATTTCACGTCCTGCGCCCCCTGTGACGCTAGCGTCGGACTTTTCGTAGGTGTTCTACAGGGAGAATCCATGAAGTGTGCATTTAGAAAGCAAGAAATATGCTAAGAATAACGAGAGATAGAAAAAATGCTCAGCGTTCGTGTATCTTGATGTACATACAGGTTACAAATTGAAATTCTCAAATGTATTTGCTTCCTCGAATCCGTGTATTTTTCTTGGTATCTGATGCTTGTCACTGCTCAAGAGTTTTTCGATGAAATCATCAATCAGATTCGTGAGATGAATTTCAATATATTTTTGGTTCTAACCTAAATTTTTCATTACCATTACATCATTTTGACGCCTATTGGCCACGCCTCTCTTGATGGGGGCAGGGGAGGGGAGTGAGAAAGAGGGAGTGCTCACGTGTTCGACGCCCGTCCTGTCATTAAACGCGCACACGACTGGGGTGCTCTGAGTCGTGATCCTGTGCTAGCACGGTAATGAATCCAATTCTATTAAAATCTAAGCCCTCACTAACTGGGAGGGGACGAACAAATCAAGGATGTCATCAAAGAGGGTGTCGTAACTTCGGCTACCCTATTTTCAAGTGCGCCATTGAGCTTTTGTTTTTTCTCAAGATGGCGAAAGAGAGCATGCAAGAAATCAGTCAAGATTGCATGCGTTGTTGTAACTGTTTGGTTTAGAGCCTTTGTTTCAAAACTGTGCAGTGGTCACTATTATGACCGCCTGTGAGAAGGTGTTTTTTTGCTTGAAATTAATTTTCCGAAGAGCTGGTGCCGCACCGCAGTCAACAGGTGTCGAGTGACACAACAGAAAGAGTTGACTGTGAGTTGAGTTTCGTAGAAAATTGAAATGCTCATTTGTAAACATTCTTTCTATTGCAGAATTTTACGATTGATAAGTAGAGAAGAGAATAATTTTTTCAATGAGCATACTTCATTCTGGGAGCACAAACGTTAATCAGGCAAGATAGATTAAACTACCGGAACTTGAAGGTAATTTTCAACATTTAACGAAAGAAGGATAGACTTCGAATCTTCATATCCTCTTAAATATATATTAGTTTTCTATACAAAAATTAATTTATGACCCAATTATGAAAAATACCAAATAACCGAGAGCCATCAAGTGCATGATTATCATTTCTCAAAGTACAGCTATCTAAAAAAACTGCCGACAGAGTGAGAAGTGGGTGTAGCACAGCAGCTGTGTCGAACGAAAGCATCGTGTCACTTTTTTCTACACAAATAAGAGAGGGGGAATGAGATTAGCCTGCTGGGAATCAGTTTCTAGGACTACATCTGGAATGGAGAGCATGTTGGAACACATACGTGGGTCCTAGGCCCTGGTTGTTGTGCCAACGTTTGGGGCTGTAGGTTGTGGCCGCAGCGGGTCATGGCAGGGCAGACGAGCTTGCATGACCGACTCTGGTGGATCCAGAATAAGAATAAATTCAAGACAGGCTACATAAGATGGCATAAAAATTTAGTAATATATTTACGGAAGGGATAAAAAAAACTTTCTGAAGTATTTCTCTATGACAGCTGGATCACTGGTAAATAATTTTTTTTTGTATCGACGGGACACAAAAACTGACGTAGCGCTTTATGCTGACTAAAACATTTCGAAATTTCGGCAAAAAATTATTCCCCATGTACAAGATTTCCAAAAGTTCATGTCTGTTATGCATTTTGGAAGAAATAGATCGTACTCAAAATGCTGTAGATTTCAGAGTTGAATTGTTTTTCAAGTGTAAAAATGAAAAAAAGAGTTAGAAAATAAACTAAAAACCTTATTCCACAGCCTGGCGAATGAAAAATTTAAGAACTCTTAGTTTTGAAAATTGTATATTCTTCTATAAACGATTGACAGTTTTTGTTGAAACAGCAACGTGCATGTCATTTCCACCAAGAAGGAATATGAGAACTGAATTTTAACAGACGTGTAGCATAAAAATGTAATACGCTTTGCACCCAATTCTATCATAACTCAGAAATAATAACACAACGCTTTAATGGGAAGACATTTTCCCGTGTCTATGTATACCTCTTTCGTAAATACACACGTCCCATTAGGGGCATGAGCCACGTTGCCTCCCCTTGCCCCTCCATCGCTAAGTAACGCTCCTCTAAAGGAAGCCTGCTGACTGCAGACATCAATAATGCACCTGCAGCGCTGCCTGCCTCCCTTGCGTCTGACAGACTTCCAAGTTCTGTGACGAGACAAGTTTTGCGCCAAAAAATCCACGAAAATTTAAACCATGATTTCAGTATCTCATGCGGCTTCTGCTTGAATCAGTTCATTATTTGTATGCTTGGATAGAACACGTACCAAAACTTCTAGCTCCCCGAAATGACAAGCTATGAACGGACCGTGCGAAGTTCTGATTAATAACATATTGGTTTTAAAATGCTCAAAAGTTTTGCTTAATTTACTTCTTTTCAAGAATTCGTCTGCTTCTCCAATAAATTCTCGAAGGCTGTGTGCAGCAAAGCTTAGCAAAAACTGAGCCTACAATGTTGGTATCTTAATAATCATTATCCGATCATCAACTGCGTGTGCATGTGGCGATTTAGCGTATTAAATTCATTGTGCACTTCTTGAAATTTGTCCCTACATACGAAATATGGTGATGTACTTATCCTGAATGTCTGTCATAAATAGGAAATGTTAAAAAACAAAAAGTTTCAATGCTTAACAATCTTCCATTTTTAACACTGATGTTTTTTACGCCGTACCTTTGTCGTGCTTGCATGTTTTATGGTGCTTTCTGTAGTATCAAGTGGGGCTTGGACCCTGACATAACACATGATTGCAATAACTTCCAAGCCGGCAAATCAGCTTTTGATTATCACAAATTCAGATTTTAATGAATCTCGACGCCCACTTCTTGCCCCAGCCGCACGTCACCACCCACTGCCTGGATGCAGGCTGCAAAACTACGAAAGAAGTTCAATAAAACTGTGAAAAAATGACGTGATCACCTACAAAAGAATGCGATAAAACTGATAAAGAAATGCAGTAACACTAAGGAATGAATGTATTGGCAGGTCATTAAGAATGAAATGTACGATTTTGAGCTGGAAGCTGTATCACAAAAATAACCTTATTAATGTAATATACACCCAATTTATCAACACGCTTCTGTCATTTTTCTAGTAGCCTATTTATGCTAGCAACGAAAAATTCTGTAGAGCAAGAGGTGATGAAATCCCAAAAGGTTGATTTTATTTTTGCCTCGGATGTAAAAATTTTTCCTTGTAAAAAGTTGTCTAATGCCTGAAAAACGTGATAGTCAGTGACACCAAATATCGTCACACGCAACAACGTGATGTAAAAATTGTATTGTGTTACGGCGTATCCGGAAGGAGCAGTACGTTTCAACCCGACGTGTCATTTGATGCTCGTGCAATTCGTGGGGTGCCCACATGTCCTGCTTATTTACTTCTCCGATTTGTTTCACATGGTCCATTACAGTAGGAATCGAAACATCAAATCTTGCTGCTGACGCAGGCGTTGTTGAGATTTATCCTCTTCCATTATACTGCTTTCAGCTCACCAGTGTCGATCTTGGTAGGTCTACCACGGGCTGATTTTCGAGATTAAAGTCACCACACCAGAACCCCTCAAACCATCGACCTGCGTCCATACGCCCCATCCTCACCAATCTCCTCAATGATGTTTCCAGCTGTCTGTGATGCATTTGTCCCACGACTCAACTCATATTCATGAACGATATGTAATTTTTAGTCTGCCATGGGCTCCGTGACATTAATTTACAATAACTAAACCACACTGTAATCTTTCATAATGATTTATATCTGTACGAGGAATGAAGAGACTGTCAAGTGATATGAAATCAAGAACTGATAAGGAAAAAACATGAAGGCATTTATCCATCAAACGTGGTAGGTGAAGGAATGGGGTATTTCATTCCTAATGACCTGATTAAAATACTGCAAAAATGTAGCAAGCTCCAAAGGAAATGTAACAAAACTGAGATCCAAATGCAGCAAAGTGAAGAAAGAAATGCAGGATATCCACGAAAGCAACGCTTTGAAACTACAAAAAACGTGTTAAAATTTCAAAAGAAATTCGGTAAAACCATGAAAGAATGCAGTGATACTACAAATAAATGCAATAAGACTATGAAAGAAATGCAGTAAAACTACGAAAGAAATGCGATTCATCTGAGCACTCGAATTTTCAACGAGACAGCGTCCTGGTGCTCAAGCGATAGACTCGAACTCGGATACGTCACTTCAAACACAGCGTGGTAGGCACTCAAATGCCCCTAACAAGACAGAAAGGCCGTACTAGTCCTCGTATATCATTTCATGGGGTGCATGGATATCTCTGTAAGGGTTTTGATGAACTGCCGTGCAATTCGATGTAAGTTAACAATGCTGCATGCATGTACAGACTGTTTATTGCTTGCTTGGCCAAGGTTCGGGAAACTAAAGGGTATTGTGCTGTATACGCCTTGCAGTTTCATGTGAGTTAACAATATTTCATGTATTGTAAATTAACTAACGTATGCTCACGTACTCGATCGGATAAGGTTGGGGAAATGAGAACTTAGATTAAATGCGTAACAATGATGAGGTAACGTAATTGAAATATTTGTCAGAACGAGCGGGAGACTTTAGAGTGCGGAACGGGGACTGGCGGTATGGGGAGCAAAGCCCTCCTTGTTAACTGGAAGTCCGATTCCAGTTCGCTGGACCCGCTTCCTTGTCACTGGAATCAGCATTCCAGAGGAGCGTTGTTCACTTAATTAACTCGTCAATGCCTGCCTCTGACCACATCTAAATGAGGAGAGTAAATTTAGTTTCTCGGAATCCTACAGTGGCCGCCAGGCTTCATTTCATTTTCAATGATTCCCAAATCAAGAACTGTTACTTGACCAGATGTTCTTCTGAATTTACCTAAGACCTCAAGTATGATATAATATATAGAATACAAAAATGCTTGAATTATCGATCACACGTCTGTTATTTCTGATATCTAGAGTGCGTCCAGAGTACCTCGAACCATTTAATATTCTGAGTCTGTCAAAGGTTTTATTTCAAAGAACAGGATAGCTCTAAATTTTCAATTCGAACTTCTGTATGCAGAGAGGCTTCTGAGAAACAAACTTTAAATTGTGATATAGTTATTTTTTGTATGGGAAGAGCGTATATTCACTCGAACAACTTCTCAACGTTATGTAACTTCTTCTTAGGTGTTAGATAGAGGATGTGGAAGCATAAAACTTGGTACACATTGTAAGTACACGATTTCAGATAGTGGATAAGTGTAAATTTATTTAGCTGTTTCAAAGATCATGCTAAAGAGATGTACTAAGTATATAATTCGCTTTCTTTTTATGCAAGTGCTTTACAATTTTGAGTCATACTTGATAATAAATTAGTCATGAATATTAAGCATATTACTTACGGTAGCTAAAAATGTTTAGTAAATTCTAATGGAAAAGTGAGCACCAGATAGTCATGAAATCATTTTTTTTTCGATTAGTTTAGTTAGTAATTGCTCAATTGGGCCATTTTGTCAACACCGAAAATTATATTCCAGAAACTTTGCTTTGGTTCCCTTATTCACTACAGTTGTGTGCGCTGAGCATTGCAATGTGTTGGTCCTACCTACCGGGACCAACACATTGGTCCCACCCACCGGGACCAACACATTGGTCCCGGAGGCATTCGTCAGACTAGCGTTTTCCTTTGACAGTCCCAGTTCTTCACCATTAAACAACATTACTGAAATGCATCAAGTAAACACTAACCATCTACATTAAATTTTTGCTTTGACTTTGTCTCAGTTCATTTTAATTTTGTATTCTGGAATCCTTGTAGACTCGTAAGTAAAGTTTTATTTTTGATGAAATTCAAATGAATTTCACGAAGATGCTTCTTAATGCACCAATTCTGTGCTGTCGTTTTTATCCACTTCCTTACACCCTTATTTTGCTATATAACTGTGATATAAACAAATTTTCCATAAACTCTTTGTATTTGCATTAGGATAGGTTTTTAAAAGAAAAAATAATGTGTAATTTAATATTTTGCTTTCCCAAGAAAGGAATAATCTCTGCCGTTAATGCGATTTGTGTTATGGAATTGAGAATGTCAAAAAATTAAAAAAGTGCTTAGAGAAATATTCGTATTACAACATCGTACATTGCAGGAGTAAATTTATACATAACAGCTTCAAGTAAAAATTTTTTTGTACATCAATGTCGAAATGTCTACTAAGTTACGTTAACTGAGCTCTTAATAATTCATACCACATTAAATTAAAATTTGTTCAGTTTTACTTTATAGTTACTTATCTTGTTGCCAGTATTTGTGAAGATTGAAAAAGCTAATGCAAACCTGTCACTGAGCCAATCAGTGGATATTCTCCCATTTCTGTCCATGCCCTTGTCAGAGTTCCAGACATAAATCTTCGAACTGCTACTGCTTTGCTTCGGTAGTGAGAATTGAGTCGGAGATTCCTATGTAGGAAGCAGATGTCTGGTCCAAGGAATGGTTCACGCTGAGCGACTCGTAATTTATGAGTATTATTGAACACTTTCGAGAGCTAAACTGTGCTACCTTGGTATTAAGAGCGTATCGGAAAGGTAAGAAAATATTGAGCTACTTTAACGTTGTGTTTCCGTCTCACACACTTTTTGGACGTTGTTGTCCAGCATCTGGGGTGGCATTAGCACTGAACTTAAATATTCATCTCATACCCAAAATCCAACACATTGTTACTGCTTGAAAACACCATCATTTGGTAGTGTATCGATCAATCAAAATAGAAATTTAATTTTGTACAGTAAAGTTCACGAACGACTGACTGATTTTTGGGCACTTGGATTCAGGGTGGAAAATAAAACTTTAATCATCGGCGTGCATGCGTTGGTTCATCTACATTTACTGCAGCAACGGCGTAACTTTAGTTTGAGTCATCTTTGATATACGAGGAGTAACATTAGTAAAGGATATCAGCGAAGAAGTTAGAGCGAAAATTAAAAGACTTGTAAGAAATCTTTGATTACAATTCTTTTCTTACGTTGGACTGAGGATCACTATGTTGAAGCACACTATTAGCGGCAGGAGTAATCAATAATTTACTTTATACTTAAAGACTCAGCAAGTAGAATAAGTTACTTTTTAGTTGCTGCCTGGAGGCGATACACTTAAATGAATACTTTTTCAAGTGAAGTACTTCCGAATTTTCTCTTTGAGATACTTCTGCTTTACTGCATTGTTTGTATGTTAAAGAAGCTGGAAGAACAGCCTGGGAGAGCAGAGAAACTTGCTAAATTATCTGTGCCTATTTTACATATCTCCATTATAGAGTTGACTCACACTTGCTCCTGAAATGTACTATTGATGATATGGTGAAGATAGAATCAAGCACGTTGCGTTTATCGGGCTCCAGTTGGTGGAATTAACACCTTTAAACTCTTATACGTCCATCATCTGAAGGGAAGAGAGTTCAGGATTGGTACGATGAATTTACTGAAACTCCAACAAAATATTCGTTTCGGCTCAACAATTTTCTTATAACTTCACTTGGCGTTAAAAATAGTGCACCCTCGGAGATGAAAAGTGAGTAATCCCTTTCCAACTTTTTTAAAATTATTCGTTCATATCGTCAATTTACGTAAAATTATAGACTGATGTTACTGTTGGTCCTTTAGGAGAACATGAATAACAAATCACCCTTTGAAAGACCATTGTAGAGTACCTATAAACTTTTCAGGGATCGGATGAGTTTCTGATTATTCGTTTGTACCCAAAACGGGCCCAAATCCCCGCTGCTGTCGAAAAGCGGGAGCAGCGGACAATATTTCTGGAATTCCCGACACCGGCCAACGCTCCTCCTGCTGTCAAAAAATATCCATTACACATTGCATAAATGAACATTCCAGCTCGATAGAGTAACAAAGAACACAACTCAAAGCGACGGTTTTCTTAATACGGTTATGTACATCCAGAGAAAGCTCATTCAATTTTTTTTATTTTTCCATTTGCTTTTTAGTGAAGAGAAAAAATTGTGAGAAGTCTTTCAAGTTTTGGAGCGACTTTCCGAGCAGTAAATCTACGACTTTTATAAATCAGAGCATTAAGTTGACCATTTTTGGTAACTGATCTTGGTGTTCATCGCTTTTTATTTTTAAAACCAAAATCTCCTGCACGCAACTTTTGAAGTTATCTCACAATGGTTTTGATTTAGACGGTACCATAATTTTACGTGTCCTTGGTACACAAATAGACTTGAGAGGCAGAACGGTCCAAATTGTACTGGAAGTACTCAGACAGTTATATTAATCACCATTCTTTGCCTATAGTCATTTTCGCTGCGCTGTTAAGTAAGGGTATGCGAAAAAAATGATCTAGATAGAAATAGGAGTGAGAAAGGAGTAAACTAACGGCTCTCTCATGCTTGAGAAGGTTTTCTCGCTGGACAGCAGATTGACAACCAGCACCCAAAATATATCACTTCGTGTGTGGCAACTGGATAAATTATAGATCATAAAATACTTATAAAAACAGTTATTATTCAACAAAAAACATTAAACGTAAAACTCCAAAAAAATTCTGCTTTCTTCCACGAGAAATATGATGCTTAGCTTCTAAATTCTTGTCATTAAAGTACACCTGTCTTTGGATGTGGATTCGTGATTTTTTGTCAGATGACAAGCTTTATTTAGGGGTTCTCAGCAATGCATTCGAAGCAAATGAGAGCCCAAAGGCCCCCCTCAGGAACAGATGGGACATTTTCCGCTGTGTTGTTGTAGGCTTCGGACCGATTTTTGCAGTTGTATTCTTTAAGAGCGAAGCAGACAAGGCATTCTAATGAATTGAATGGAGGTGCTCTTTTGGTGGGGAAGCGGTGGTTGCGTGGGAAGGGCAGTAGCTGCGTGGGAAGGGCAGTAGCTGCGTAGGAAGGGCAGTAGCTGCGTAGGAAGGGCAGTAGCTAGATGGGAAGGGCAGTAGCTATGTGGGAAGTGGAGTACAGCTTCGAAGGAATGGAAATACGGGTAGAAACGAGTGAAGAGTAATAGCTTTGAAGGAAGGGTATATATGTACGGAGTCGGAGCGTTTCCGTCTCACATATCGCAGTCTGTATACGCGTATGTACGTCAAAGATAGGTCTGTTGGCACGTCGGTTACCGCAATACGGAAGTAAATGCAGCAACAATTTTTTGTTCGAGAGCTGCGATCTCTTCTCAAAGATGGCAAACTTGTTCTGAATATGTGATGAAAAATACTTGAAATACTCCAAGATTTTTTTTCAGATTTTCAGCTCGAATTAGCTTTTGAAATTTCCGTTGGTCTCACCTCTTGAGGAATTTGGCCAATTTCAACTACCGATGGACGCTATTCTCATGAATTGTGAGTTGCAGTGAATTATGTCACAATTTTACCTCTACACGTGACCTGCGGTTGGGCTTAAAAAATATTTAAATGATAAATGTGTTAATGAAGGCTTTACGAATTCTGTTTTCAAAATTACGAATGTATTCGTTTAAATGAGAAATGCTTTACGCACCCTATTAACCAGGGTATTGTTATTAAAGACAATTCAGGAACGTGTGCTCAGCACAAAGTTCCAAATAAGAACCTAGGTATAAGATTCAAGCTTGTCATTGAGAGGCACTACGGTGCAGCCATTGAGCAGGCGGTGCAAATTGCATCTCGTAATTAAATGAAAAAGGCCGTGCTCGACATCAGTGTTTCCCCCTTCGCTTCTGAGAACCATTCAACTTGGGGTGGTTTATTTGTCACAAGCTCTTAATGGGCTTGTTTTTTGCTCTCACTGAACCTCACTTCTTTTAAGGGGTCACCCTAAGGGTCGCTGTTGCTATTGCAGGCAACGTGTTTACTGCCCATAACAACCCGAAGCCTTTCCCGGCCTCACTCCGATTATGGCAAAGCACTGCCATGTATTTGCTTCACTCTGCCTCTAAACATTCGTACGTATCAAGAATACGAGTGTTCGAAGGATTCAGGGTAAAAAACAGAATTTAAAGCAAGTGCTGGTTATAAAGGCATGAGAAGTAATCGAAACGGTCATTCCGGTACAGTAAGTGTAGTGTTCACAATACGCGTGAATAGATATTTCTTTCGGTACATTTTAAAAATGAAAGTTTTAGAGAGAATGATTTTAAGGATAGAGCAATGAAACCTGATTCACGGAAGGCTTTCAATTTACAGGAAATATAATTAAATGAAGTACTAGACTCTTACTATTGCATTACCGATAGCAAAAAACTCATTGTGCATTCGCGACAATGACCTGGGGCGAAAATATCAGGAAGAATAATAACTCAAATGTGTTATAATGATATCTCGTTTCATAACATCATTGATATGTAATTATAAAGAGCAACACAGTTTCATTTCCACTCATAACTCAAAAGACATTTTCTAAGTTTTCTTCTGTGGTTTCTAACTTTTTTAAGTATAATTTTGCTTAAATACGACTTATTAGGTCTGCCATGCTTCCTGTTTCATTCGTACGGACTCTGATAATCAGTGGCGTTCTTAGGCTGAAGCTTAGGCTGTAATTTTTTTAAATTTATTGAGAACTTCATTTGTGCGTCTGTAGAAAAACGTTTTATGAAGAATGAACAGTATTTTCTACGAGACAGTGCGATATAATTCGGATTGAGCAGATGATTATATAATTATATAATATATGTTTACTGATTATTCGCAAGAAGTTTGAACCATCAATCCTATATGGAGAAAAAATAGAGAAGATTTTATTCAACAAGTGATCCAGTTACTTGTGCATATACGTCTGATAGTTGAATTAAAAAGGTCTATATTATTTTTCATGGCACTCCTTTTTGATCACGTTTTTTCTAAAAACATCATGCAATCCTTAGGGGGGCTAGGATGATTCGCGCTAGTTTTGTTAAAAAAAGTATTAGTGGAGAAATGTTCAGTTTCAGCCATTGTATGTTTAATTTCCATTTAAAACGATTGTTGAATTATTATTTTAAGCCCATGAAGATCACTTTCAGGAATAATGCATATTAAAAATTACAGAGCTCAGTGTTGCAGTCTCGTAATTTTATTCCAAACTACAGTGACTAACTCTCCTCACAAGTCCATCAAATATGAACGACTTTTTGAAACATATTTCATTCACTCAAACGTAAAATTGACTTTTATAAAGTTAAATTGTACCGAGTGGCGTTAATGGAATATTGCCTGAAAGCCGTCGGCAGGTGATGCTAGACAGTCAGAGCTAGTGCAGGCATCACTAAAGAGCCGCTCTCTGCTCCAACGTAAAGAGCTGCAACTTTTAAGTGCTGGAAAATATCCAATGGTCGAATATACGTCTTGAATTTAGGCTGTCTTGAATCATAAAATATGATTCAATGTTCGCTGTCGCTTTGCCTTCATCAAAAATGAAGTTCTTCCTCTACTTTACAACGAAATAAACTGGCCTCATTTCACAAAGAATCAAGCTTCAGAAAAATGGGATTATGAAACTCTGATCTGAGTTTCAAAATCCGTACTATGGTTTGTAAAGTTAAAATTTTCAAATGAGATTGCACACAAATAATTAGGGCGTTTCATTTTCATGATCAACATGCAGTTAGAGCAACATATGAGATTATGGTTCCGTACTTATGTAACATTAAACAGTTTCATTTGCTTGAAAATAATAACTCTAGGAAGTCAAAATTCTTCCTGTATTTTTCACCCACATAAGAGACTGCTATTCAAAAGTCTACTTTTCATTAAAATGAAACGTTTCTCATCGCAAATGTACAACTTAAAGTTTTGAAACGCTGTTTCACGACGGATGAAATTTCGAAAAGAAACGCTGTCGGGCCACAGGTGAATGAAGGCTTCAATTATAACTTCGGAGTTAGATGAGAATAAAGGTCTTGGCTTCTACTAATTCAAGCATGTCAAAAAACCGGACTAGGGTGAATTGCATGCAATTTAGCTTCTGAAAAGTGAATATCCATTTTCCATTAAATCTGAAGCGGACCTCCCATCACAATGTAGGCGGTCGGTTCGAGGCGGCTCAGCTGCCTCCAATCGTAGGTGGCAACTTTTTCTGAGCTTGAGAGCGATGTATGAGGCGTCGATTTTCCCATAGCATTTCCATATCCGACTTGGCCGTACACGTCACTTTCCTTTTGGGCCTCAAGGTGAAAATGCCTTCCACTCCTAACCCTTTTCTTCAGAACAACCCTACGGACTCTCGGTGTCTCGAGCGAACTATTGATCTTTTGCCAATAAAAGCTCGCATGAATTTTATGACTGTCTTTACGACATCTGCCTTATCTGGTAAAAAAGAAATACTTTCTTGCTACAAAAGCTAGCAACGCTATCTGCTCCTTCGCCGTATGACGCTTTCTTGCCCCCGTAGATGTGCTCCAGACACTCAGAGGATTCGTGAAGCCTTCAAATTTTCCCTTTTTCAGTGTTAAACATTCCGTCCTAGTTAGCGATTTTGTTATGGATCCGAGTAATAATCTGTTCATATCTATTTCCAAGTCACTTACGCTTGTGTCCAACTAAACTGGCTTTGTACGCACTTTGTCTCGTAGTGATGGTTAGCAAAATGTGAATAAGTTCGAAATAGCACCACGATTTTTAAAGTTCTTCAACATGTTAGTTTCCCCACTTTAAAAATAATTATTACACAGCCCTTCTGTATTTCATAATCTTTGAGTTCATCAATACATACTAACAACGCTGTCTAAATCACAGCCTATAATCCAGTTCGTCCGTTACACAGGGGCATGTTTCGCTATTGGCCTTTATTGTGCAGTTTTCTCTATTTTAAAAGTCTGTTGTACATCAAAATATTTTTTTTCACATTAGAAGTTTTTAGAAGGCAAGGGCTTCCTGATAGGAAGCACTCACCAGTCAATCTCAGTCGCCTTATTAACGTTGATTTACAAGGTTCGATCTCCTTATGTAAAAATTTACGGAAGCTTAATAAAATTGAAAACAAATTAGCGCTTTTCCGACGATGAAGTGCGAAATGTCTGAGTTCGAGAGTCCCCTCAAGTTCTAAGCTCTTAGGCTCATCTCGGTGTTGTGTGATAAACTCGACCTCGTCTCATGCATAAATCCTCTTGCATCTCAGCCCGTTTTACATCGCTGTTGAGTTATCGCTACACTGATGTCAGATGGAGGAGGTCCCCATTGCAGTGCTTTCTAAACATTGGAAAATGTGGCATGGATCGTTAGGAGAATTATGTTTGATAATATACGCAGTTAATGCCAACTCAAAATACTATCATCAACTTTCTCTGAGTTTAAAATATTTAGAAAAAAATAATTTTCCTTGAGGTCAACGGAGTTAGGCAAATTCTGGGTATAAATTATGCCACGTCAATATCGACGGAAGGGTGCTTTACGGTATCTTTTGGGAATGTATCAGAAAAACTGTAAATATTTGTATATAAGAATACGAAGGCAATAATTATAATCATAACAAACAGTAGACATTAAACGTACTAGTTCAAGTCAACCATCGTTCGTGAATAGGCATATGCTTTCTAACTATACATGTTAGAGAACCGTCTTCTTTAAAGATACCATCTTCATTTAGAGTTCCATTTTAATACAACATATGAACTAACCAACAGCTAAGAGAGCCAGACTAACTCCAAGTTCTTTTACTCTGCAGCAGTGCAATTCTCAAATCTGATAATTTAGCCCTGAATAAATAGCACATGCAAACCCTACGGGCTTTGGCAGACGTAGGAAGCGGCAGCGGGCGAGGCACAGCTCTATAAATATCTCTGATTGCTCCTGAGAGCGGTGCAGCTGAGGGCAAGTCCCGCATTCTCGCCTCGAAGAGACGGCGCTGCTCAAGCGGACTTGGAAAATTTGCGCCAGACTCATGCAGAATATCTAAACACGCTGCTCCCTTTTCCCGTTAGATACACGTATACAGTACTTGTGGTGGAACTTCATGTACGAGGTTACCCAAAAGAGTTCTTACCGTGCTTGAATTTTGTTGTTCATTTGGAAGAGCAATAATTTTCTTAAGTTACTCGGTAGTAAACACTATGCTGTTTCTCGAAGAATTGTGTCTTATTTCGGTTCTAGTCGTATATCTTAGAGTACGGTTTTCGTTTTTCCAAAATCTTGCACATTTTTCCAGCTGGGTCGTAGTGCAAATTTGAGGCACCATTATCCGTTTTATGTGATCACAGGAATAAAAACGAACTCATCGAAGAATAATATCGCAATAAAACAAGTTTATCGTCTTACATTGACCCGCGAGTCGGACATACTTTTCGATGCACCGAGATTGTCGTGATATTCCCGTAATGCTAGCAAAATATTACCTTGGTGTACCTTCTGTTAATAAATCAACCCAAACAAAGAAGTCTCACTCACTTAATTCTTTAAAATATCGTTTACACCTTAGCATTAAATTAAAAAAAAACTACCCACACAAATTCCTATATACGCTTTCAAACATAGTTAAAAGAAATTGCAAATCTATAACAAACAACGATTTTTTTTGAAAAGTAGTAGAAGAATTGCACACACACATGCATAGCTGTGTATAAGGGACATAAGATATGTAGATGGATGGATGCAGAATCACTGTACGTTTTCGAGGCCCTAACTCAGCACAGGCGGCCGTCGCAAATTTCGGCGGTAGGCTGCGATCGCTCACCTGTGCGCGCAGAGGCGCGACAGCTCTGGGTGCTTCGCAAAGCTGTTATTGAAATGACTTATCGCAATGCTAATGCTTGGGCGTGCTGAATATTCAAAGGCTCCAAAATGAAGTTACTAGCACCTGAATCTCTCAGTCTGAATACTATATTTACTCGCGCATTCAAAGTGATCGACAGACCCAAATTATGCCCGTGGTCTGCTCTTTGAATTTGTGATTAGGAACTGTGCAAATTCCCGAGGTATGCGAGAGAAATCCGTGTATTCGCGACCAAATATGAAACCCTGAACGCTGTATGAATTTCATTTGAAAGTCTACGGGAAGAACTCGGCCACGATTGGCTCCTGTGATAGAGACAGGGAATGACACATGCAAAATCCGGGATTACTTTGCGATGCGTTCTGGGAGAGGCGTTTCTCACTGACATTTACAGCTAGTTAATAGGGAACCTGTGGTAAAAATGTGCATGCTGCTCACATCCCCTGTCATGAAGGGAGCGATGGTGGCAGAAATTTGAAGAATGGATGATGACTTGAAAGGAAATGGCTTCAGACCTTGTCGTAGAAAAACGGTTATCGCGATTAGGCCTATAGCAAAACTCTGGTTAACGTCGAATTTTAAAAACTGGGGCTATATTTCACACAAGAAAAAGCGTCGAATTTTAAAAACTGGGACTCTATTTCATACAAGAAATATCGTCGAATTTTAAAACTGGGGCTGCATTTCCCACAAGAAATAGCGTAAATTCAATTCACAGGCCAAAATTCTGACGAAAAAAATGATTAAAAACCGAAAAAATAAAAAATGAAGTCATTAGAGGGTCAAATTTTAACTATATTTTTAGTATGTATTTGATCTTAGTAAAACTTATTTGTACAATTCATTTCTTCTGTTAGATACTTCTGTTATTCATTTCTTTTGCTAGACATATTTCTAAATATTCATCATGAATAGCAGAAATAAATCTTATGGATATTATACGTATTAATTGCTTATTTCTGCAATTCATATTTTTCCTTCAGACGCATGTCTGTTGTTCAATTTTCTGTAAGAAATATTTAACAACCTAATTGTCCTATGTTAGGGTAATTTCTACACATCATATAATTAACCAATCAAAGTTAATTTTATACCTATTTTTGTAGATTATTTGCTCACATTAGGTCAACTCTTTTTGTATGATACGAATAAGTTACCCGACAGTTATGTCTGTAATTCTTCATCAGGTCTGCTGGACTTTCAAAAAGCTCGTAATGGGAAT
>VOMN01104303.1:0-15257 GCA_014899125.1 Orchestia grillus | reverse complement strand
ATATAAATGAAAGGCACGATTATGCCGAAAGAAAATCGGTGCTTCACTAACTAATCTAGCGAAATATCCATCAAGCGAGTGGGCACACAACAATAAGATCAAAAATATTTTCCCAACCTGTTCCGCTGGTTGTCTTATTTGAAGCAGGCGCGTCACCAACAACGGGGATTCTGGGCTCTTCTTTCGCAGCAAGAGTTAAAGACGCTACAGCATCAGATGAGGAGCTGTCTCCGGCGTGTGTGGAGGACGAACTATATTCTTTGGAGCTAGCGGTACTGACTGCAGCGACGTCCCCAGTCACCCCAGCTGTGGTATTAACCAAGGAATTACCAGCAGTGGAGTTCGAGGATGATTCAGTGTTGCTGCACGATGAGGAAAGAGGAACGCTAACATTCGCATCCGACGTGGGCAATGAGGAGTTAGGATGCGCGCTCTCGCTCTTTGCTTCTGACGAATCTTTCACTTCTGAACTGTCTAACAGGCTGGAAGTAGATTTGGTTGTTGAAGAAGCCAAGGTAGTTGCTAAGGAGGCTGGAGTTGTTAAAACTGAGGAACTACTATTTTGGACAGTTTGTGTACCACCCATTCCGCTGCTTGCTGGGACACAACCCCCAGCAGGAGGCGGTTCAGTTTCCACTGGAGCTGCAGCGGGAGTTGTCGAGGAAGTTTCCTTATTATTAGGATCAGACACAGCCGTTTCCGATTTAGCAGTTGATAAAGTGCTGCAGATTGCATTTCCAACACTTGACACCATCATCATCTTCATGCCAGTGCTTGCATTGACCTGCACAAGAGAAATTCAACACACCATTGGAAGCATTCCATAAATAAAAATATAGTACCGTCTAACGGTGTAAATATTATTTCTATGACACAGCCATCACATTGCACTACGTTTAGCGCAGAGCATCGCACATCTCTAAAAAATTGTGCCAAACTAACAAAAAAAGTTGTCACACTTAAAAATTGTATATCTCCATCACCTAGATAAATTCGTGTAAGCGCACAATGCGTTTCAGTTCTTAGTCGTCTGAGGCTTCGCCCCCTGGCCAAGAGCGCTGGCTATTCCACCCGAGAACCTTCGGTACGTTTAAAACTCTTACAATTTAATGGATGACGCAAGGATTCCCTTACGGTGGAAGGGGTGAGGGACTTCACTGGGGTGAGGTGAAAGTCCAGTGTGACGGCTGTGTCAAAACAGGAATATTTACGCCATAAGGCGGGGCAATGTTCACATTTTATGATATGCAGCCGTCACACTGTATTGCAAGCTTTGTTTAAAAAATTGTCACTTTAGGTAATGAATCCTGAGGGTGGCCCTGCATTATCAGGCACCGCACAGTATGCTTGAATAGTCTGATATAGGCACGTTCTGCAGAAATTGTTGAATTGCCCAAAAAAGCGTGGAGGAGATGTGAGCAGATCGAGAATACGGGTACAGGGCTACGACACTGGAATTTTTCAGATGTCATGTACCCCGGGAAAGAAGTCGAGAACCGCTTCTCTGACTAGCCTTGCCAAGATACATCCACCTTCAAGTGGACCTTAAGGGTGTGCACTGGGTAGATATTGGTGCCTTTTGATGGCAGACTGGCGAATGATACATTTCGCGGTGTATAATTCCAACGCCAATTTAATTAAAACTCGGAACAGGGATTATTGCTTAATTCCGATGAAAAGGTAATTTCGGTGCTGGCTAAATTAGCTAATTCTGAAACCCGTATCTTCCACCTGCTATAAAAGCAGCTAAAAAGATTATTTCTGTAAGAACATCTTACAAGAGCTTGATTGGAAGCGAAGGGAAAGCGAACACCGATTCCTAAGGCTAATTTGAAATACAACGCAGTTTTGACGTCTTCCGTAGAACAAAAACTTGGCTATGGCATTAGTTGTTGGCAAAACCACAGGACAACAGACGGTAGGGTTAAAGGCTCATAGTGCTGCACAGCAAGAGGTTACCGTAGACGGCCTCAATTGTCCCTTGCGAAATAAACAAATTAAAGATTTAGTAGGGTGTCTTCCGAAATGTTTTGAAACTGCTCCCGTCCCACACACTCCTGAAATTTCTTGCAAAGGCATTGGAATTGGCAGTGACAAGATGTCATGTAAGCATTATTCAAGAGATTCGTGATTTCTGGAGAATGCTTCCTACCGAGAGAAGACTTGATAAATGTAATGCAGTCTCTACTTCGGAGCTGGATGACTACCGGATGAATATCCTGTCGGTCGGAGTTTAGATTAACAGAAGCTCCAGCGGTGACCAGCGTGTGACTGATGAGAAACCAGTGGGCCAATGATAGAAGATGTGGGTAACTCAAATCGATTCGTACCAAAAGATTGCTAGCCCGTCTATTGCTTCCCAAAGGAGCCCTCCCTCCCCCCCCCATGTCGGGAGAGAGGGGGGTTGAACAGACGCAAGACGATGTCAACCCGCAGGTCTGCGAGGCGTCAGTGGCTACAGCTTGTGGATGGAAGTCGGGTTAAGTGTTTGAACGGGTTGAAAAGGAATCGAATTGTGTGAAAGTCCAACTCCATAACAGAGGGCTTTGGCAAGGATGCAGTGGCCATTCCCGAGGAAGGGGTGACACGAGACAAGGCGTCTGCCGTGACATTGATCTCTGACGGAATGTCAACTGGAGGTTCTTAACGTCTGTGGCTTCGGGACGGACTGCATTTGCGCAGCAGAAAGAATGTGTTGAGGTAATTCGTAAATGTGTGTAACGCTGTATGATGAGTTGGAAGTGAATTCAGGGCGAACAGTGCCACTAAGAATCATTAGGCGGAAATGTGAAGTCACTTGGTTTTGGGGCCAACTCACGGAAACCTACTGGTTGACAGACTTGCGGACTCATCAGAATTTAAAAATTCGGGATGACTGAGCCAGGATGACTGAGCTACGAGACTTAATACTCCGGAGCCTTTCTTCCGTAAAGGGATCGTGAGAGGGTTTAGCCAAGACTGATTGTGGGCATGGGATGGGGCGGAAACCTTCGAGCTACCCGGACTCGGTAGGAAAGCTGGACGGCTGGAATCTGGTAGATCCCCAAGTACAGTTATAGTGGGCTCCTTGGAGGAGGCGCGGGAGGAGGGGGAGAGTCAAGACGGGAGTTTTTTCCCATATACAACCGAGTGAACGTCCTTCCTGAATTCGGAGTCCGCGTATGGCTACAAAGGAAGCAGCCCTCCTAAAGAATAGGCTCGGCTCTTGATTCAACTCCGGCTGTAACGAGGCCCATAATTTTAGGTCCACCCGATATGATCGTTTCGACCTTGTAGCAGCGGTCTTCAAATCTGCGACACAGCAGAGAACGCAGAGATTTCAATGCCGCAGGCGAAGGTGTCATGTGAAGGAAGTAGTAACTTTTAAAGAAGCCCATAAAAACTTCCTCTGGAGAAAAGAAGGCGTCGACAATATAGAGACCCTCTTGAGCAAAAACACGCATAGAAAAACTCAAAAGCAGACAGATTGGGGGCATTTCAGCTGTACCTGGATATGTGAAAAGCGCTGATAATAACAGCCGTCTATCACGATTTCTTGCGCCTCTTCAGGGTCGTTCATTAGTGGAGGAACCTCAGCCGATTGCGAGGCTCAAGAACTGTGCAGCGAAGATCCTGAGGATCTTCTACCACATAGCCCTCCGTATGCTCTTTTCCAGAGAGGAGCTAGAGCCTCCAGTGAGAAATGGACCAACGACATGAGTATTCAGTTGGGCCTTTAGTGGACTTTCGTGAAAAGGTACCTGTGTCGCCAGGTTCATGATAGCCTCAGCTTGGGATTGTCCCACCTGGAATGGTATAAGTAAGAGCTTTAGTCTAGACGAATCAAGTTGGGATCGACGTCCATATCGAGCTGAAGACGTGGGACCACAATCGGAAGCTGAGGCATCGCGTAGTCTGAGGAGTGACCTTGCAAAGATACGAGGCTCTGGGCGGCGACGTCAATGAACCAAAAGCTGGACACCTGGAGTGTAGAAATGCAGGAGCTTTCTGGGAGAGAAAGATATGCGCACCCTATATTTTTTTCATATTCGGACTCGAGAAACAGAAAGGTTTTGTTCAACTTAAAGTGGAAAGAGTTGTTAATTTTTGGGTGTGTTTTTAATACTCAGACTGAAGTGTCAAACGCGTTCTATTTTCAATTCTTGGACTGATGAGCCGTAAGTTTTTTGCTTGAACAAAAGAATTGCGCTTTCTTTAATACTTGAACTACAGTCACTAGTGTATAAAAAAGTTAAGATAATTAGGCGTTCATTATATATACGTCAGCACGTAGTATCAGGCTTCATTGCGAGCTACACTGTATCAAGGTCGTGAGACGCTATGTATTCCAAAGCTGCAGGCGTGGGAGACCGAGCATTGGTGTAGGCGCCGGATATTGTGGCTGAGCCCAGGCAGAGCTAATCAAGCGACGCTGAGGAACGGTAATCTATACTTCTGGCTAACGAGGGGAGCCCTAAAGCATACATCAAGACGGACCAACGGTTGAATTCCAAAGCTGCAGGCGTGGAAGCATTCTCGATGAGGTACAATAAGCGCCTGGCACCATCGCAACGTACTGGAGTAGAGGGGACACGTTAGGAGGAGAAGCAGTCAGAGGATCAGCGGTAGGAGCTAGATCTAGAGAAGACGCAGGGCGTCAGGCTAGGCTCGAAATTGGCTAGATAATTTCTCATAGGTCCAAGAACTTGCTGGAAGTTAGAACGTGCTCGGACTGCTGAAGCGTTCAAAGTGATCTCTATTAAAATATTGCGATAACCCGCCAAGAGCAGCTCATTTATGGTCGGTCAAACTGAGCCGCAGTATGTGAGTTCTACAAGTCCGCAAGTGCGGGAGAGTTAGGGACATAGAATTCTGAGTTAATACAGTTCAGTACTAGGATGATTAAATGCGTCTAAATCTTCCAGTGGTTTCAAATTTCAGTCCGACGCTCATTACCGCGAATCGCTGTCAATGTCCCTTTTCCCACCTTTACTTAGCATATTCTCGCTTGACTCTAAGAAGACGCCATAATTAATTAATTTGTGAAATGAGTACAGCATGTTTCATTACTCCCTTGGAGTATCGTTAGATCTCTGCGCGACCTGACTACAAAAGTAGGAAATAGGCATGAGCACGAAGCCGAGTACAAGTGAAGTGAATCACTTGTTATCCACAGCAGTGTATAATATACACAAGACTTTGCAGTCCACATATACAAAACAAAACAGAATTTTCTACACTATTTCAACCGTATAGTTAAGACGTATAACTTCATGTACAAGGTAAAAATGGACTTGCCTGGAAAAAGGGTACCCTCTTTTTCAATCCGCATCATGGCAAGAATGACAACGTAAAATAAATTACAGTAAACTCGTATATGAATAAGACTAGATTGTTTTAAACAAGACCAGTCCACACATGGTCTTCTCCCACCTCTTCCAGAGTGAGAGAGAGAAAACAGGTTATCAAGCTTAACTAACCAAGCGACGGAAGTACCTACACCGGGTTTTTCGGTCCCAATCTTACAGAAAGAAACCACTGACTAAGACTCACCTTTGCACCTACAAGCACGGACGAGAGGAATACGTAGAACCACAACAAGGGGCCTATAGCTCGAATAATACCGCAAAGGCATTATTCGGTAAGGTAAGTATACCACGCACGCATAACATAAGGATATTAAAATACACCAATTCTAGTCCAAACCACTGAACCACAGACGAAGAAATAAACTGGTACAACACTTCAAATAATAATCCATGCACAGTAAACATAAGTAAGCACATTGAGGCCAGTAACAAACGCCGCTATGGGAACGGGCGAGCAGCGCAGGTAGACGAGTTTTTCGACTGGCTTAGCCGGCGCTCTGTGCCTCAGCCAGCCAAAAATGACGCACCGAAGGGCACTTGCACGAGTTTCCAAAGGTACTAGAAATAGAAATTTAGAAGCCTAGCTATTGTTCTTGTTAGTTCAGCGGGATTTCGGGAGACGTAAGGTTCCCCGAGATTATCGCAATGCAGCGTGACGGCTGCACGTCATGAAATGAAATGCATGGGAGTCTTTTGCTCTCCTAGTCATCAAACGAAACCCACAACTCTGTTACGCAGAAATAAACTTCACTGTACAGTCAAATCTAATGCCCAGATTACTTCCTCACGTATGGAGAGGGTAGACGAGGGTTCACAATTCCCAAGAGAAGAATGAATACAGTGAAGCTACAACATACAACAGTTAGTTCCTTGGCTCCTCAGACAACAGCATAAGCCAAGCATCCAGTTACTGGTGATAGAAGGTACCCATGAGAGCTTCTGTAACAAGACCCCACCAGATCCAATAAATATTCAAGGCAAAAAATTTAAAAAAGCATCTTCATTTGAAGCTCAGAGCAAAATAGCCAAAAATATGTGTAAGTATTGCGAAAATGTACACACATGACAAAATTTAAGAAAAAACGTTTAAATGGAATGACAATGAAAGAGCCACATGCAAATAAAACTGCATAACAATAACTGGACGGATCAAAATATGGACTGTTCCAACTAACTTATTATTTCAAAGATGTCCAGTTGAAAGCTTGAACCTCAAAAAATTTCGTAGACACTACTCGCTCTCGGGAAATATTAGCTAAATATACCAAAACCTTAATATTGTACCTCCGTATGGGAGGTCCCCACCCCAATATGCACACTTAAGTCAGCTCATGAAGATGAAGGGGTTCACATATCCCTCGAAAGCTGCCCCTTCCATTTTATGCAAAAGCAAGTGTGCTTGCTGTCCATGATGATAGTTACTCTAGAAACACAGTGGAAAATTATAACTTTGAAATTATATATTCCTCAACCTACGCTTGTGTCTACATAGCTCCTGGAGATTTGGGAATACTTGGAATAAAATGGAAGATACAAACGGTAAAAGAATTCAAGTAGATACGAAGTTATATTTTACCACACAAGGAACCTTGTACCTCAAAAAATCCATTTTTACGTATAATAGAAAAATCTTGTTCAAAGGTAGCAAAAAGCAATTCTCACCTGAGATTTGATTGTAGTCACTCCTGGCTGGGACACTGAAGTGGTGGACAAGAGAACAGAATTTTTGCCAGCTTGTGACGTGACGAGCTTGACTATGGTGGTGCCTCCTGCGACGCTGGTGCCTTTGGTAGAAAATAAGGTCGGGGTCTTGGATCCTACGAAGCCTACTTTGGAAGACATAGGAGTTAGGCCTTTGGATGTTTTGAGGAGCGTCACGATCTGAGGTTGGCTCACGCCGCTCTTCTGAAGAATGAACTGCTTGCCACCAGTCGAGTTCACTGGGCTCATCACCTGTAAGCCGTGAAGATGAGTAAAACTTTCTTCTTTTACAAGGTTCGACTCGGAAAAAAGTTGACTAACACAGAAATTACAAGTGTGACCAACATGTTCCATTTGCTTCTCAAAGAGAAGTTACATAAGACACACATCATGGCAGAAAATCAAGAACCAAAGCACATTACTATATACCCCGCATATTTGTCGCCGCAAATTAGCTAAGGGAAAATATTTTGCACGTAGCGAACGAGACAAAACCTAACGCGACACGCGATAAAGAGTATTCATTGTGCTACTCAGGTAATTCAACAGTTGAGAAGCACAACTTGTAGCCCTTTACTATTAAAATCATTGAGTTGACTAATAATTTTACAACACACTTTTTTTTAAAACACTTTCAGGCTAATTTGGCTAAGAAAAAAATACTGGGAATATACACTGGGAATATACACTGGGCGTATACAATTGGGAAAAACCCTGGAAAGGCTGTAGTTCTGTTTGAACGAGCGCACCTAGCATATGTAGAAGTAAATAAGTATATTGAGCGCACCAAATTTGGTGCGTGGAGCAGTACAGAGTAAAGAAAGGATGCATTCCAGGTAATGCAACACCTACAAGCACTTTAAATGTTGCCAATATTAGAAGCTTATAATTAACACTTTGACCGCCATTCTCCACACAGGTAAAATTACACGTCGACAAATATTATCACTGCGAATTTAAAATTGATTTTTTTTCAAACAAATTTGGCTATCCGATCAATTTTCCTTGTAATCTAAATTAGCATCTGCGAGTGACGACGACAAATTTAACGAAAACTTAGAAATTGGCACTCATAGTTTCCTGCTTTGGCTAGGTTGAGTTAGGTTAGATGATCGCGTGTACCACACATGGCGCACGTGGCGGTCAGAGTGTTGAACAACCTTTCAAGTAAAAACGGGCACCAGGCCCCGTTTGAAGCAGAGGTCAGGGCCCATTTCCTAAGTAACCCTGTGCTTCACGTGCTCCTCCACCCAAACTCATGGCCAAAGTCGCGTTAGCTGACCTGTCCCGTGGAGGCAAAGAGGCGCACAGTCTGCGGGGTGGAGCAGGCGATGACCTTGAGGCCACTAGGGCTGGTGGTCTCCGCAGCGCCCGCTCCTCTCACCACTGACGGCACCACCTTTATTGCACTACTGGGGGACCGCAGCCGAGCTGCGCCGTTTGCTTCATCTCCTGCACACAAATTTATGCAGCAGGTCAATGGGTTCTATAAAACAACGCCCTACTCGAGAACTCTCCAAGAGAAGGTAGGCCTGCGACGGAGAAGACTGGCAGATGTCGTGAGATACCAGAAACATCATTGCCTGGAAATAGCGTTAACGTATTGAGAACACGCGTGGGTAACTTTGCTTTAAAATCAATTCCGAATGAAAGACGTGTCCAAGATTTTAGAAAAACAGCAGAAGCATGTAAATGGAAACTGCCAATAAGAGCCTTCAGAGCTCACATTTTATGAAAAATAGGGGTTGCCAAAAATGTTTGTCAGTGCCTCGAAATGAAAGACAGAGTAATAGTTGTAGTAGTAGTAATAACGATAGCAGCGCTTCAGTGACTCAAGACTATCTCGCACCGAAAAAGAAGGGACCATTAAGTACTGACTTAGAGTACAGAGAATCTATGCACAAGGTGTATTTCTGCACAAGATCCTGTAACAGCAAGTTAAGAAAGAAGAGGAAGAAAAGATAAAGAATCATCAGTAAAGAAGGCATAAAATTGGAAAGAAGCAAAGTGGGCACGAAAGATAGAAGTCCTGAAGGTCTAGCTAAAGATGAGGTACTTTTAACAATATCGCCCCGGGGATACTTGTACTCGTAGCATAAGATTGACAAACCTAACCCTATTGCCTATTACGTATCTTATGCTCTCTGTGCGTAAAATGAAGGACAGAAACTGAGCTTACTTCTGACCCAGCAATTTGCTAGCAGGAGAGAATAAATATTTTTTTGTTGCAGCAACAGAATAACTCAATAGAAGACAGGAACATTGTTTGATAAACTAGCACGGATTGGCTGGATCTTTCAAGCTTTAGGCTGATATAAAATATCTTCTCAATTTAGACCGTGAAAATACGTTAACGTTTCAAGAAGCATCAGCCAACTGAGTTTGATAAAATTTGGTGTTTTTGTAGGCGTGCAGACGTGAGTACCTGCTGGTAAAGGAGAGCTCCCGTCGGCAGCGAGAGCACCAGTCTTTGAGCCTGTCACGGCACCACCAACGCCGCTGTTGGGCGCAGGGGCAGGTTGCACGCTGTACTTCTGGATCTGTAACCAACATACAGAATCAATACATTTTCGTTTCAATCTATCCAGTAAATCCAAAATACTAAGAAATATATAAGTTCCAGCATCATATACATGAAGGAATAAACCTAGATGAACATATTGCGGACTAATGGTGATACAAAATACAATGGTGTAGTCTACGCTAATATTTTACTGTCAATTTCAAACTTGTAATGACATCCAGGAAGATATCTTGGCACCCAAATGCGATGTTTTCTATCTCCTGTTAGAAAAATTTTCCCACTTGGAGCAGTAGGAAGGAGCATAACGAATATAGGCTTCACACTACATACTGCAAACTTCAGTCAAATTTGTGTCTCACACAAAATATAGAGTTCAATCAGGCAATAAACAAATTTGGCTGTAAAAAAGCATGCACAATAAATTCTGTGATGTATATATACTTTTCATTTCAACATTGAAAAACTTCACGCAACTTGTAAAAATAAAAAGCGCAGACCACAGATGAAGTAATAATATAGCACTCTGAGCAGCACTGCTAGCATAATAAAGAGGTTGGAGGATGAAGTTAAAGGAGAGTCAGTTCAGCTTTCAAGGTTTCATCATGAAAGCTGATGCTCTTGATGCCAGATAACCAAAACTAGTTACGAGGTCGTAGCGATCATCGAGTAGCGTAAGTCCAGCTCTGTGTGCGTAGCTACGACGTGCGCTATAAGCAAACAAGTTACCCTCGAAATTTTCATGGAACTGTGACACCTCAGCCCGCACTCAAACGAGTTACGTTGATCGTAAATGTATACATACAATATCAGCTAGCGAGACTCGCTCGATTAGAGTTGAGCATACATTTCCAATTGTTAACCACGATTTTTGGAATTTTTATTCCAATTGCCTTTTTTCTCTCAACTACAAAAGTTAACCAAATTTCAAAGTAATTATGAAACAAAGGTACTTTATTCGCCACTGAATTCAGAACAACAAAAAACTGTAAATTTAACTAAGGTAGAGGCACATGGCACTTATTATTCAAGTCTCACATTGATAAACTGCATCAGTTTCCCCTGAAGACACGGTAACGTAACATATGATTTAGCAATAATTTTCAATTTTAATATTATCTTTAGTCTAGAACGAAATACATAAATAGCTATCCAAATATCCTGCATGAAGATGATGGCTCCTGCAAGTTCTATCAGTGTCGATTTTACCTAACTGGCCCGCACGTCAAGGGACTACTTTAATTAAAAAAGGAAATGTATAGCACATTACCTGGCTATGCTAGTGAAGGCCATCACAATTCTCCTAAATTACTATTTTCTTCTAAACTTTCACCAAGTAATAAATAAATGAAGCACAAAATATAATTTAAAAAAACGGGATCATAAAATAGGGCTCATCATAAATACAGAGGAACTTGTGAAAGAGTTCTTCTTTTAACATGCTCACAAATTAACCCACGTTCGCATCACTTGGTTGACATCGCGCAATTATTAAAACTAAATTTCAAACTTGAGCCGGAAAAGAATCACACTAGATAATTCATAAACTATTCCACTTCAGCGACTTCAGTGGCCATTCATTTTGGAGGCGAAACTTCGTTTGTTTACTGTTAATTTTAGAGGAATGAAAATATCCATACTTGAGAGGTATAACCTACGGACTTTGATCATAGATATTTTTCGAAATTACTGTTTAATGTGCATTAAATTACTGAAGTTATTGATGGTAATAAATCACAAGCACTGAGGAGCAGAAAGCAGAGGAGACATTTTGTAACGAGAGCTAGATCGGAACTGGCCTTCGCTAGCGAAGACTGAAACGCGCCTGCGCCTGTTCTTTTTCGTTGTTATAGCCTAGAGTGTAATTTTGCACATGATCTAAAAGAATTAATGTCTTAAAGGACTGAATTTTTTTAACAGAAGATAGAAAACATCGCATTTATATGTCAAAGTATCTTTCTGGATGTCATTACAAGTTGAAGTTCAAAATCGACAGTGAAAATAACAAAATCTTCCGACTCAGAACAGTAGAAAGAAGCATAATGAATATGGGTTTCACACTAGATACTAAGCACTACAGTCAGATTAGTGTGTCACACTGACTGTATAGTTCAACCAGGCAATAAACTAATTCTGCTTTAAGAGAACATATACAATAAATTCTTTAATGCATAAATACTTATTTCAATATTGAAAAGCTTCGCGCAACTTTAAAAATTTGGGTAAGAAAATTTGGTCGAGGTCACTTCTCTATACACAAACACTGCACGTGACTTGCTGTTGATTTTTCGTACAAATCTAGCTGCAGTTCCACTGCATAAGAACACAAGACTACAGGAAGTTTTTTGCACCGAGCTAGTTTTAGCCTTACTGTATACCAACGTACGATACGGGTAATTATCCACATGAACCTTCAGTCATACTGGTGAAGAACTTGCACACCAAAGTAATAAACCGACCTGGAGTAAGTAAGCTTCCGCAGTGGGGGCGGTGGACCAGCACACCTCGAGTGTGGTGGTGCACGCCCGCACCAGCTGCACTCTGCCAGGGCTTACGGGCGGACAGCACTCCAAGAACCACATGTCCTTGCAACACACCTGCAAATTGCGACGTTCTGCAAGTAAATTGACGTGCTGCAAGTAGCCAGCACACCATTCAGAATCAGAAGATCAAGTATTCAGGATAAGCACTAGGCGTTACATATTAGGGCTTTGATTAGTGATGAGAAATCAGTAATATAGTAAGTTGTAAAGTGGCATGAAAATGTACCACGTATAGAAAGGTTCACAAAGCATTTTTCCAAATGCACCGCGTAAGCAATAGTAAATACATTCTATTGAGGAATAAAAAAGTTCCTATTTTTCTACAAGATGACGAGTGTCACCTGGTTGCTTCTGAAACCCGAAGGGTGCATTTGGCCCGCGTCAGTCGAGGTTCTGGACAAGCAAAGTGATGAAATCAAGAATTTTTCAATTCTCAAGAATATTTGTTCCAAAAATTTCTGTTCCGGGCGGAGGTGGCAACACTGCCCAGACGGGCCCGCTGAGAATATGAGCGGCGTTGCATCTCAGACCGGAGTCCGCATTTAATTAAGAAGGACGGAAAGTAATTTCTGCGCCCGGAGAGAAAGGATGATGGTCTAAGAGACGAGCACGCACGGACGCGAAGCTGAAAGCGTGTGTGCTCGCACAGGGCTTGTGCCGCCTTGGGGTGAAGAGGTCGAAGGGTTGGAAGGGGGGGGGGAATTGTTACGAGGAGCAATTCCCAAAACCTCTAGTTGTGCGAGACCGTGCAGGGCACGGCATCGGGGGTCTCGGTAAAATGATTGCTCAGCAAGATAAAGATAGCTGGATAGGGAGAACCCTGGAATTCTACCAAGGGACCCGGCATGGGTCGTCTAAACGATGAGGAGTCTAGAAAAAGGTAGAGGTAGAGTGCAAACTCTCCTACACTGGGCTCTAGGTGGTCACATACGTGACTTGGGCGAACAGAGGGCCCGAACCGCGGTAGTCTGGGGTAAGGGCCGAGCATGACGTGCTACAGGAGTTCGGTGAGCGTGCTCAAAAAAGTGAGCCGAAAGACGAGCTACGAGGGCTCTAGGTTGATTGGAAGGTAACGGGAAAGAGTACCGTAACTTGGAGCCAAGGTAAAGACCCGTGGTCGAAGCTGGAGAATATGCGGAGAGGGGTATCTCGTGAGAGGTGTCCCAGAGTAGACCGCGAGATGAATCAACCGTAAAAGGGGTTGTGGTAACCCACAAGGGGTTGCACGCCACTCACGTACGGGGAGGTATGTTCAAGCGAGGGAGCAGACGACCGTAACCGTGGCAACCGCCCAAAGCAACACCAACGGGGCCCGTGGAGCCGAGGCTCTACCATATTTCTCAATAGAGCTCACAAGCATCGCTTTTCAGCGCACTGCGCATGAATGATAAGAAGCACCTCCGTGAGCGCACGATACACAGAAGAAGCCTTTTCTTCAGAGGGTACGGGTGGTGGTATCCACTGAGTGGTGAGAACCAGAGCGTAATCACGACGGGGTAAAGCCACCCGAGAGCGTGGTCATAAGACCTCGCTGGGGAAGAGGGAGGAACCGAAGTTTGAATGGGGCTAGCTGAGCTAGCAGGGTAAAGATAGTAATTCCTGGGTACAGGGACCTTGGTATGTCGTTCAGGAGGAGTGCAACTCAATGGCTTAACGGCGAGTGAGTGAGAGATCAGATGCGCGGGTTGGGTCGGCTGTGACCCAATCCTGAGGTAAGGTGGAGAAGTTTTGACCCAAGACTCACGTGTATCGAGAACGACCGCGGTGTTCGTTCCGGAGGCTAGAGCCAGGTGAACTATGAATGTGTGGTGCCCTAGGTACCAGTACGTGGGCCTGAGTTCAATGTTGGGAAGGCAGGGTAAGGGTTGTGGAGTCCGGCGGAGCGCAGAGCCCGGAGTAGGAGCAAAACAATTGGAAATGAGGGGCAACCGTACGAGGCGAGCAGTGGAGGGGGCTCTGGGGCCCCACCGGAGTTGTGGGCCAAGAGCTCGGGTGTTTGTCCTCTCGAAACGGGGCCGAGATAGGAATAGAAAGGTCTAGCGGGGTCCGCACTAGCCCGGAGTGGGCAAGGCTTGCACCTCCGAAGAAAGGCCGAGTGATGCCACATGGCCGGCGAGGGGAAGGGCTCTCGTTAGGCGGAGAAAGGTACGGAAGCTATGCGAATACCTGTGTAGAGATGTGAAAGGCAGCTGTGATAGACGGTAAAAACGTCGCGAATGCACTTGACTCGAAGTAGGGCAAGGGAGGTAATGTGGCTCCCTACCTAAGAAGTACGGCAAGGCCAGGCTTCACAGTACACTGTGGAGTGACGGGGCCCGGCGAGTATCTCAAAGCTTGTTGAATCTTAAGGTAGCACCAACGTTTTAGGAGGCTCGAGAGGAGGTAGAGCAGCTTGAGGATCCTCACACCCCATTAGGGGAAGGGTCCGAAAGGGGGTAGGCTGGTAGGTTAAGCACCTCATAAGGATAAGGATTAAGTCGCAGTGGGGGAGCGGGATCTGGAAAGATCAAGACTCCGGCGAGAATGGTAAACACTCTGAAGCAATGTTTCCGATATCTCATAAGATTAAATTTCTAGAAGATGGCGCGAGAAGGTATCTCGAGTAGAGTCGTTGTCGATGGAAAACCAAAGAGTTCCAGGAGTTAAGTGTACGACTGTGTAGCACTTTGAGTGAGGAGTTTAATTAAGATAGAGCTTCACCGAGTGAAGAGGCTTCGACTCGCGAAGTATGGTGCATAAAGGAAGGAGCCTGCTAAAGATTCTACGGGATATCCGTTTCGCGGTTGACCAGGGCGGACACGTAGTGGCCGTGAGTTCCGAGGTCCGTCGATCTCTCGCCCTGAGACAGGCATAGCACCGGTGCATGGAACAGTAATGCACGGGGGTTTGAGGTTTTAGCGACAAGGCTGTATTGAGCTACGCAAGATAAACTATTCGCAACGCAATGTTTATCTCAAGGAGGGGTAATGATGCCTCGAGGTCAAAACACTTTGTGATGTAGTGCGTGCACACCCACAGTGGTTATAAGCCAACAACGTAGGCGTCCGGTCGGAACCTTGTTTTTTGACTTGTTGCCAGATCTTTGTTTTCAATTTCCGCAATAAATTTGTATTTAGATTTTTGAAGCGAACAAATTTGCATTTT
>VOMN01104301.1:0-29596 GCA_014899125.1 Orchestia grillus | reverse complement strand
GACTGAAGATGAGCCTAGCGCTCGAAACGTTTCAAAATGATGAAATTTGTCATGTGATATAGGTAAAGAATTAAAGACTAAAATCCTGAACTATAATGGCAAACTGTAAGTAAAAGTAGAATGTACAAGAGAGTAACGACGATTTAATCATGGTTGAACTACGTTACCTAATTCAACCATGGATTTAATAGTCGATGCTGAAGGACATTTCAATGACCAACTGAGGTAGAGAAAAAAAAGAACCTCCATTAATTCCAACACGTTTTACCGTTGGATTTTCAATGCCTTACGACTACTGGCGTGGTGTGTGATGCGAGGAATGTGTGGTTTAAACTTCCTTTTCCGAGGGAAGTTCTCCCTGGTTCCGTGAAATGCCTCGCCTGAGCCGAGATTCGAACCCTGGTCCTCTCGGCTGCGAGGCCATCATGCTATACTGTATGCCATGGAGCCCACAATACCTGACATACGATCGATCCAGGCAAACAATATGGCATACGATCCAGGGTATTTCCCCTGAGAATTTTTTTGATGAGTTTTGTTTGCAGGCAACAGATCTTAGAGAACCAACCTTTTATTGGATGTGTAATTGCTAAAGCAAAAATATAGCCATAATAGAGGCTCTAGCAAGTGTCAGCCGTAGCAGATGTCAAAGCTGAAATTTGAGAGACCTTAAGAAAAATAAATTTTGTTCAAGCGTGGAACATAAACGACGCATAAAACAGGTAAAACTAAGGAACAGGAATCTACGTCAGCTTATCGGAGCTAAGTATTTCTCACTCAAATAATCTGATAAAGTGTCGTTCTTGATCGATAAGGATTCTGTACGAGTCTTACACTTAATCAAATTTGATTAAGTTATTTATTTTAATTGTATTTAGCCCATAATTTCAATTTCATCATATAATGATCTCCACTATCTAAATTTATGTTTCATAATTCTCGCTAGTTTCTTACTAGAGCATCGGAAGACGGAGCTTTTAGTTTCTAAGCATAGATTATAAGAAAGTCTTTGGTCTGATTCGAATAGTTTATTTTTCATAAGAAGTATTTATTTGAATAAAGCTTCATGAGAAGCAAATGGACATTCAACCATAAAATCCTACTAAGCTAAAGTTAATTTATAAATTCATACCTCATATGGCAACCATAGTGTAATAGCACTCAGTATTTACCTTAGTAACCTACTAATTCATTTAATTTTGTAAAATAATAGCGTCTATGTAGTTCAAACTACATAGTTTTTGAACATACGTCATTTAATTTGTACTGGCAAGAATGTAGGACTACTACATTCTCTTGTTACGTCCTAGATTGTTCCGGTTAGTCATTTCGTCATCGACCCGTAGCCATCGATGACAGCTCCCTCACCCCATACCATCCCTGCTCCACCAGGGGCAGTGGTCCAAGACACCTGCTGGGTTAACGCACGGTTATTCAACGTGATTTGCTATGACTGTATACACAGTATTCTTAACTGATGCTTCGTAGTATAATATGTCTTTTGGTCTTGTTAAAGACGGTGATTGTCCGTAATCAATACATATCGTCCTAATTATGGTTTGTTTACATCGCGGTTGGTTCATGTTTACTAACTAACCTGTGTCGAGGAAAGTAAGAATTTCTCATTAGCTTTGGAGTTGTGGTTTCGTACAGCTCCTACTTAGTCAGCCTGATATTAGAGACCTTGTTCTATTTATCACTTGCGTAATACTAGGTGCAAAAATGTAGATGTATTATTTTGAAAGAAATGATCATGAACATTTTATTTCGTGAAAGTATTTGTGGAGTTTCTCACAGACTGTTGAACATTACCCTATGATTTTGAAATTTGTTTCTTGCACACTTTCCAAATTACCATCAATTGATCTCTTTCTGGAAATTATGAGTCAATTTTGTTGCATAGCCAAGATACCTAGACATAGTTTTATAGTGATTGAAGTGTATTTTTCATGTTCAAAATTATAGTAGATATTTTTAGTACTTTTTTGTATTTCCCTCATCTTACAAAATATGCAATAGTGCATGCAGCAGCAAGATGTTTACTATTAGTTACATTTATCACATTTGATCATGATAGGGTGACTTTGGTGTTGCATATTAATTTTAAAGTCAGTTGCTGTCCAAATTAATGGAAAAGTATAGAAAGTGTAAGGTTGCAGACCTTTTCTACTTAAAAGTTGTGAGAACTATGCATTTTATTTTTTATGCATTTTCATTGTATTAGGAGTATTTTTAATTTATGTAACATTCTTTTCAGTGCCAAGTTTTTAATGTATTTTGTTTGACTTTATTATCAAATTTGTTTACAGTTAGAATTAAATATGTTTCATGAAATGTGATAAATTGTAAACTTTTCAGTTGATCCTTGGATAAATTTTAAATTCTGATGTTTTACAACTAGTTAATAGAAATTTACTGTTATTTTCCATACATGTTTATCATTTTATGGTTATTATATAGTAACTTACTGCATTAAGTTTCTTTTCTACTTTGTCACGGAGATTTAGGTGCAAATCACACATTTACTAATGAACTATATTGGAAAAGGAGTCCAATAATGCTGGACCTGTAGGCCACATTACATAAGGTTTTCAGAATCTTGAAGCACTGGCTTGACTAAAAGAAATATGTATGTAATTTTTAGAATTGTTCTCTAAGATTGCCTAAGTTAGGTACATAAAAATAACCTAATTGTTCCTAAATCTAATGGAATGAGGTCTGTTGAGGCATATGTCAACAGTATATGTAGTTTTTCTTTTTCACTAATGATATGATAAATCAATTTATTCTCTTGATTTTAATGTAGTTACATCTTTAGAACCCTAAACAGAACAATGTGATGGTTCAGTACACAGAAAGCAATATGAAGAAGGTTGGTGGAGGGGGAGGGGGAGGCAGTAGTGCCGAAAATGTTAAGGTTGTCGTCAGATGTCGACCAATGAATGAAACGGAAACGTCAGATGGCAACACAAGGTGAGATACTTGCCTGTTTATGTTGTTTGGAGATTTTTTTTTATATCAGAAATAGTTATATTGAAATTGCATAATCTATAAATAGCATCTGTCAATTGCCAACTTTCATTGAAAACTATCTTTTTTCTGTATCAGTAACTTAATTTTCATTCGCAGAGTCGTGGAGATGGACGTTGCGAGAGGTGTGGTAGAAGTTCGAAGCTCTAAAGCTCTTGCCACGGACCCACCAAAAATGTTCACCTTTGATGCTGTTTATGACTGGAAGTAAGTAAATCTGCTAATCTTTTTTTTATAAATATATATATATAAAATCTCATATTAAGAATTTGGAACAAGATCAAAATAATATATTAGTTTCACAAATTTTGTCAGAAATTATGATGACTGTGTGTAGTTTGTCTCCTTGTTTTTTTATTAATTTACACTTATGTCATCAGCTCCAAACAAGAAGAACTGTACGATGAAACTTTCCGACCCCTCATTGACTCGGTGCTCATGGGCTTCAATGGCACAATTTTTGCATATGGCCAGACTGGAACTGGAAAAACCTACACAATGGAAGGTATGGGTTCTGCAATCTGTATGTTGGGCAATGTTGGCTTTTGTTCTCGTAGGCTTTGGTGCTTTTCATCGTGTACTATGGAATTGTATGAGAATATCCTAGATCATTTTTTGTGCTGTATAATTTTTCTGTAAACATTGTTACTTCATGTAGGCTATATTGTGTCTGTCAACTGCTCCTTGGATATTATTTTAGGCTTTATCAGTATTTTCAAGAAGTTATAATTATTTTTAATCTGTGTTGGGATATCAAATTACGTGTTTATGAGATCATTTGTTTCATTGCAGTTGACATAAATCAATCATCTACCACCTGTGAAGAAATATTCAAATTTCCTCAGTAAACTTTGTCTCCCTTTCCTGTCCTGTTTCATTAAGCCGTTTTAGTTTAGAAACTCAAGTGATTAAACTAGAAGAGCTGCATTGTTACCTATGTGTTACTTCACTCGACAATCTAGTATTGTCCCTCAATGTTGAGAGTTAATGTTTAATTTGCCGGTAGGAATTGCGGACATGCCGGATGAGCGCGGCGTCATTCCCAACTCCTTCAACCACATCTTCAGTCACATCGCCCGCAGCAGCAACCAGCAGTTCCTGATCAGAGCATCTTACCTTGAAATTTATCAGGAAGAAATCAGGTCCGGTTTAAGAACATAGAAGTAGCACTTTACTTTTTATTAAGTAATCGGATGTATATACGTAAATATTTACTGACATTAATTCAACTGGATTTTTACTGCTTTACATTCTTAGTTTTGTGATAAACAATTGTGTCTTTAGAAACTTCAAGCATTGAAAGAGAATTATCATTAGTTGTCCATCTTGAAACCCCAATTGATCAAGCAAGTGTCATCGGGAGCAGACTCTACTTCAGTCCCCGAATACCCTCCGTTTTGTTGAATTTTCACTATGTGGGTGTTTTCGTTTCATTTCTAGGGACCTGCTGGTGAAGGAGCACAAAAAGAAGTTTCTGGAGTTAAAAGAGCGGCCAGACACTGGCGTGTACGTGAAGGACCTGCAGCAGTTTGTGTGCAAGAGCATCACCGAGATCCAGCACGTCATGCACGTCGGCAACCAAAACAGAGCTGTTGGGTCAGTGGGATGTCTTTAGCTGCTCAATGTGAGCTGCAGTTGGAGCGTGTTGTGCACCATATTTGAGGACATTCTGTGTTGTGAAAATGGTGAGACAATTTAAATGTTAAGCCAGGCTCCATTTGAATAAAAAGACGTATTCAAATGTCTCAATTTTTCTTCTCCGCTAAAATATTAAAGTGAATATGGACGTTATTTATAACTGCAATCCATTTCTGTACAATGAACCACTTGATTTCTAAAGTAAAAATGCGAGTATTGATCTAGAGAATTGGGAAGTTCGCAAGTGTATAGTCTAGTCAATAGACGACATAATTGGATCTTTTCCAGGGCGACGAACATGAACCTGCACAGCTCGCGGTCGCATGCCATTTTCATCGTGACGGTGGAGAGCAGCGAGCTGGGCAGCGATGGCGCCCAGCACATCAGGGCGGGCAAACTCAACCTCGTGGACCTGGCGGGCTCCGAGCGACAGGCAAAGACGGGCTCGTCGGTATGTTGGAGTGTTCATAGTTCTGCTCCTATTTTGTTCGCTGTGCGGTGGTGTGCTTCTAGTTCTACCGATTATATTACTTGCAGTACGATATTGTTACTAGTTCTCCCCTGATTTACAGCGTGTCTCACAGAAACTCAAACCGATCATTTTTTTCCGTATCAGGAATACCATCACATGAATACCATACGCATTTAATGCCTTTGCTTAGATTAAATACGGTACCCACGTTATTAAATTTGCGCGTTGTATCGTGAATAGTGCGTTTCGAAGGAGACGTTCTATCGGGAAATTTTTTCTCGAATTTTTCTTTCATTTCTTAGTAACCTTTTGTTTTAGTATGTATAATACTTCATGATAAACCCTCGTTGATTCTTTGTGAGCTGCATTTTGAAGGATAATTTTGCTAGAAATTAAATGCTTATGGTATTCTTATGATGGTGTTACTGATACGGAGAAAAAAGTACTCGGTTTGGGTTTTTGTGGGACATACTGTATTGTTTGATGTATGTTGATGTGTTACTGGTTCTACCGGTTATATTACTTGCAGGACGATGTTATTATTTCTGCCAGATTGTTTTCTTGGCTGTATGTTGACGTGTCACTAGTTCTGACATTGTTTTCTTGGCTATATGTTGATGTGTAACTAGCTCTGACATTGTTTTCTTTGCTGTATGTTGATGTGCTTCTAGTTCCGGCGGTTGTATTATATGTTGTGCGTCTAGACCCGATTGTTTTGATTACAGTACCTTGGTTGGTTTATTTTTTGCTATTGATTTGTACGCTTAAACGTGTGTGTAAATATGTACCTGGACTTGATATGGTTTGAATGACTGGTTCGGGAAGTTGTTTTCTTCCATTATTTATTTTGTTCGATGTAACTGAATTTCTGTAGAGTAGGGACCTGTTTAGATATTCTTTGCATATACCAGGTTTAGGCAGCTGAAGAAATCCAAGTTGTTTTACTCTCATTTGCCGACATCCTATGGTGCGTGTTGACTTGTATGCCCGAGTTGACTGATTTTAAGTCAAGCGTAGGATCTCGAGAAGTTTCGATGATCTGCCACGCTTGGAGGAACAGGCAAGGTCAATCTCCAAAGTAAATCAGTTTACTGCCATCTACTTCGAATTTTCATTTGTTAATACCGCTAGTGGGACTTGAAAGTGTTGACAGACAAAGTTTAAAACTGCAGATAAGTCTCATCATTCTGCTGCACAATTCAAATCTTTCTGAAGATTCCATCAGGCTTTCTTTGTCTTCCACAACACATCGACAAAGTGTGGATATCGACAAACGAATAACGGGCTCACTATTCTTAGTTGTCACGATGCGCGACATTCCTCAGGAGGTGCACGTGCTCAGTAACTGAAGTGGTCACTTCACAAAAGGCAATTTGTTGCAGAACCTGTGGGAGGAAGTGGACGTGTCGGAGCAGCGGACACCTTCTGATTTTTTGCTCTCTCACAGGCGGGAGAAGGTGACGTGTCGCATCTCTTAATCGAGTGCTCTGCTTCTTCTTCTGACTCTTGGGTGCTCTGGAGGAGCTTTACATTCCCCGTAACCAATGCTCTCTGGGAAAATTTCTCTCATTTTAACCCTCTATTGCGCATTCTTTCTTCATTTTAGAACAAAAATCATTTAGTAATGAAGACGGAAGAACTAGATTTAGAACTGCATCAGGAGCCAAACATCGTGCATTATAGTGTTAATGAGATAGGCTTAACTCTATTAAATAATATTCTTGATTGGTTCACTTTAGGTTAAAAAAAAAGAATTAACACATTCTAAGAATAAACTCCCTTGGACGGCTATGTTAGAATTTTCAATCAACACCTGTTGGAGAGCCAAGTCGAGGAAAGTTTGCTCTGGAAGAACTCGCAGTTCCCTCGCTCGGACCCACCTTGCGCGTCCTACGAGGCAGGCAATATTGACTGCAGGTGTCAATATTGCTTGTCTTGTACTTGTGGACCCTTCAAGGAACACAGGATACCTGAGCAATAGAGTCAAGTTACTTAAATTTGTCTATCGTATGCTTTGGGGACTGGCGTTAGGTTACCTCAGTTATAGATAAGACTTCAGCACTACTGTTTTTAGTGCTCACTTTACTTTTTTCAATTTTCACACCTTCAATGTCTTGTCTTCCTCTCCATTCCTAACTCGCTGTTTCTATACACAGAGGATCCTGTGTGGGAACACACCTTGTGCATAGATTCCCCTTTTTCTACAGTCCATACTGAACGGTTCCTCCTGTTTCGGTGCGTCATAATCAGAGTCACTGAAGCGCTGCAGTCTACCCTACCACCGCCACCGCCACCACTACTTGTGTTTGTGGAGAGTGAACGACTAGTCCCGCTCAGGATTGCTCCTGCGAATGTTGTCTTACATGTTGTTATGAATCGTATTAGTAGCCAGAGCACGGACTCGCTTAGGTAATGTTTCGTAGTAATGATGATGAACATAGTAATTTTAGCAATTTAGTGCAATTGCATCAGACGTTGCAGGCAAAGTAATCGAGATTGTGTCGTTAAATGAAACGAGCAACATGGAAATTTACTAATTTCGATTACAGTTTCTTTTAAAATGATCTCAACTGTGAGTGCTCAATCCAACCCGTTATGAGAACTAGAAGAATAATTAAAACTATGTTTAACTGCATCGATAGTTGAACATTTTTTCAGTTCCTCTATTATTAATTTAAAATTCGCTTTTTAAGTAGTTTCCAGTGCATGTAAGTGCAAAGTTAGGTCAATCACTGCAGCCTGTGACCCTTTTACTTAAGACTTGCGGTTGAAGCGTCTCTTCTTTGTGTGTAAGGTGCTCTTTACTAAAACCTTTCGTGTTCTCTGTGCAGAAATTACATCTTTTTAACCATTTCTCACTTGACTCTACACGTATTCATTCGTTGATGTCTGAGTACACCGTAGACTAACATGTCACTTTACCAACAGGCATCGACATTTGTTGTCAGGAGTATGTTCCAGGTCGCCGACTCGTTCAATTTTGTGGTGTCTGGTATCTCAAGTTCTAGAACACTAAACATATCCGTGACAGCTTGCTTGTTGCCTCCTCACAAACCGCTGGGACTTTGGCGCTCTTCTTGTGCTGGTGTTGCACCATTGATGTACAGTCGTCCCTCGCGTAGAGCGTGTGATCGGTTCCAGCCCTGCTCCGTCTCCTTGTTTGCGTCTTATAGCCCGTTTTATTTGCTTCTTATGATTGGCATTTTTGTGCCATGTGATGTTTGCTCTAGTTGATATCGCTCTGTGTGGGGGACGGATGAAGAGCGGTTGTTTGCTGGAACCGGTCTTCTGCTCCATGGGGGGACGATTGTATATTTTCTTTATATTCTCCTAATATGGCGGTTCCGCAATGGCTTTACCAACGTTATTGGCTTCCATCTGGTCTTTATTGACATGGTTTTGTATTGTCAATAATGTTTTACTTAATTTTAAGGTCCTATAGTTGAAGTCAATGCTGTGGTATATTAACAGCTTGAAAATAACTTGTTTTGGTTATCTTGATGCTATTCATGGTATTCAAGTCCCGTTATTCATATTTAATCTCTTTTCTGGAAAATAGTCATTTGATAATTTGAGAGAAAAATTCAGGTAGAGACCTCAGGGGCATACTCTTTTAATTGTGAGAGACGTGGCATCATTTCATCGGTATTAGGAACATGACGCGATCATGAAATATTCTGCTTCATGATGCCTTCAAGATGGACCATCTCAGAGCATCTCTTGTGTCTGCGTGAAGGCTCGCAAGAATATTTTTGGTTCTTCCTCACTCGTCTATGTTTCAGTATTGCAGTTTCAGGATACTGACTGCTACTGCTGAGCACTATTGTCATTTATGATTGCCTCTTTGTAATATTGTGTGTGATGATCTAGTAGAAACTAACATGTATCTTGTACTAAAGCCTTCACGAAGGGGGCCTCCATTGCTCGATGGCATCTGGTCATGGGTTTTTTATGTGAAGGAAATGCAATATTGGCCTCATTTTCTCTACCTTATAATGACTTTGTTTCTATTTCAAATATCTAACTCTCTTTTTATTTCTATTTACGCTCCAATATTAAACATTAAGGCAGTTGTCTCCAATATTGTACTATACTAGTTGATCAATTTTTTACTGTTATTTCTTGTGTGTATAAATGAGATCGTAAAGAAAGATGTACGTGTGCTCGTTTCTCTTTTCGACATTTTAGAGACAAATCTGTGGATGGCTGAGGAGAGAATATACGTGCGAAGAACTGCAGAGTTGGAGAAATAAAACTGAAGTACCCTTTTCCGATAGGCAGTGAGGGGGATGTAGAGCTGCTCAAAAGACGCATGTTGTGAAAAAGTTCGGTTACGGGTGGGGTACCGGCGGGTTCTGATAGTGGAGCCATGTTGACACTCCATGATCAGCATCATAGGATGAAAAACGGGTGCAAGAACGTGTATAGCGAGTACAACCGAGAAAATATAATAATTTTTTCTGTCTTGGGTTTTCACATGATGTGAGAATGATTTGTAAATATAGTGTGTTTTTCATGAATGTGTGTTTGACTAATCGGACTCTGCGTCGGCCATCCGTCCTCACCTACGCTGGGAAAACCATGAAATTTCAGTGTGTGAATATGATCAATTGCTTTATGCTATTCTGTTTTCACAGTATCAGTGTGTGTGTAGCTGCTATACAGTCAAGCTCATAGCTAAAGCTTTGTTTGTTGCACAGGGCGAGCGTCTGAAGGAGGCCACCAAGATCAACTTGTCTCTGTCCGCTCTGGGCAACGTCATATCCGCGCTGGTGGACGGCAAAAGCTCGCACATCCCCTACAGAGACTCCAAGCTCACGCGCCTCCTGCAGGGTGTGCTCTGATATGCAGTTTGTTTACTCTTCCACCACGCATTCACTACTAGCTGGCCGCACCTATAGACTGGCCTTTAGATTACCTCAGCTTTAGCTAGGCTTTCGGGACTTACATTTTTCCTGTCCAGTTTGCAAGTTTCAATTTTCACATCTTCTTTGTACTCTCTTATTTGTCTTTTTTGCCTTTTAATTTTTAACTTGCGATCTCTGTGCGCCGGGGATCCTGTGTGGGAGCACATCTTGTGTATAAATTTCATGTTCTGCGTAGTCCATACTAAATGGTTCCTTCTTTTCACTCTTTGGATCACATTGAAAATGGATAGGGAGCTATAAAGTAACTAACAATCTAATCTAATAATTTCTAATCTAATAACCTAATCTTGTGTATGGATTGTTTCTTGACGCAGATTCTCTGGGCGGGAACTCGAAGACGATCATGGTGGCCAACATCGGCCCGTCCAGCTTCAACTGCGACGAGACGCTCACCACCCTCCGCTACGCCAGCCGTGCCAAGAAGATCCACAACAAGCCAAAGATTAACCAAGATCCCAAGGAGGCCATCCTCAGGGAATATCAGGATGATATTGCCAGACTTAAGGTATATTCTGAATAATCTTTTGTTGTGAGCTATGGCATGGCCTTCCGTAAGTTACCTTATTTATAGGGTTTGTTGAAGGCCTTTTTGAATTATCCACTTGGCTTATAAATTATTCTTTGTACATATATTGATGGACTGAATGTGTTGTTCAAAGTTTTTTTTGTGCTTTAAAATATCTTCAATGGTTCATCAGCGGGTGTGTTCAAGGTTTGACATTGTCACTCTTTTGATCAGTTGCAAGATTATTCCCAGCACACTGCCGTATTCTAGGCGTGTATTGACGATTTTTGTTACGATTCTTATTCACGCTGAAATTTTATGAGTATTATCCTCGTTGTTGCTATAAAACGTTTTTGAGATTCTTTGTTGTGGCTCTTTCCTTTATTATTAGTTTGAATATCGTTACGAAACTATAGTTTGTGTAAATACGTATGTGTAGCATCCAAACATTTTTTTCTGCAATAGAAATGAGGGCTGCTGGGCTACATATTCTTGATGTTACCCAAGATCGTAATGCGGGTTCAATTTGGTGTTTACAGAGCCAGCTGTCACAGAAGCTCGGCAAGAAGCGCAAGAAGAAGAAGCAACCTAAACAAGAGGCTGAAGAAGAGCAGCAAGCGGAAGCCAGTGAAGAAGATGATGAAGCAGACGACATCTCTCTCCAGAAGCAGCAGCTGGAAGAGGAGCGGCAGCGCATCCTCAACGACCAGCACCTCATAGAGGAGGTGAGCAGCGGGTCCCTGCCCTCACCAGGAAAGGGAAAGAATTTAATTCGAGCACCGCTGACCTACAGTAATGCATAGTGATTTTTATAGCGTGAGTGCAGTCAAGAATTTTAGGTTCAAGCTTCTTTTCTCGAGAGACTCCACGCCAAGCTACATAATAACCCACTTTTAGCGCGCCGGGAATTGAGCCTGGTACCTCCTCGCTTATGATGCACACTGTTAGGGAGCTCCCATGTGGGCTGGCTTTGATTTTGTTGGAGGTCCGCACTCGTAGGCGTCTGGTGCGACCAGTTGGGGCGGTCGGTCGTAGCCCTCAAGCAAGCTATCAATGTCCGGCAAGGAGCCTCGCTCAAGTGGTGCAGTCCGAGGATCCAAATGAAAACAAGTCTTGACAATCAAGTCTGTGATGACAGCGCCTCGCGAAGTATTTGTTCTGTGTACTTGCTACTTACTGTGGCGCTCCAAGCTTTTCCACAGTTTGGCGTGAAGAGAAAATGATTGTCAATTGAAACGTTTAGTTCGAGTACTTCAGGGCAGGTATTCGATGCCCAGTTATTTCTGATTTTTTGTCCCAACTTATTTGTAAGCGTCGTTTTAATCGGTATTACTTGACAGTCTCATATCCACTTACTGATGCTCTCCATTGCTCATGTTACGTTGTATAATATTTAATGTCTAACACTAATCGATGCAGACTCTAGTGAGATATGTGAAGTATGTTTCGTGAAATCACCTCTCCGTTTGTGAACGAATTACGTAAAAATTGAATTGTAATTGATCAAATCACGTGTAATAACATTCCTTTATTAACACTAACCGATGCAGATCCGAATGAAATAGGACATTACCCGAGAAACGAACTCTACTTTTATACCTGAAATTGTGCACTTCCTCTTCAATAGTTTGTGTCTGACCGCCACTCCCGCATGTCCAGGAGAAGCAGCGGCTGCTGTCGGAGGTGTCAGGCAAGGAGGACGAGCTGAGCCAGAGGGTGGCTGAGCAGCAGCAGCTGCAGGCGCAGGTCGCCATGCTGGAGAGCAGACTTTTGTGTGGAGGCAAGAACATCATCGACCACACCAATGAGCAGCAAAGGGAACTCGAGAAGCAAAGAGAACAGCTGGCAGAGCAAAAGGTCATTAGTTTCTTTGTACTGCTTGCGATTTTTTTTCTCGTGTGGTAAGACTTCGTTTGCCATACAACGGAAAGGCTGTGCAGAGAGTAGTCAGTTGAGCGAAGATTCGATGCGTAGATCTGGAGCAGAAATATATGGTAAGTTTTGCGTGGTATGAAAGTTTTTGGTGCTAGTAGAGTAAGAATGATTTTGGGTTTCATCCGGATTATGAGAAGAGTTTTTAGAAAAGGTTTCAAAAGAAAGAAGGTTTACAAGGCATTTTGATGCGTACGAGCTAAGTTGTTCTTAGACAACGGTATAATTATACCTGCAGCGTGGGTAGAGATGAAATGTTAGGGGTGTATACCAGAATCAAATAGTGTGGTGATGCATAAAGTATTCTCGGACTTGTGTGACGGCGGGGAACAAATGTGAAGTCCTACTCCTATTGAGGCTCGTGTGTGTGCGTGGAATTGCAGCGAACCACGTGGTAATTGGAAGTGAATAACAGAAGTGGTAGTGGCCTTACGCAGTTTGCATTGGAACACGTAGAGCTGTGTCTATAATTTTAGAAACGCACTTGAAAGATACGCTTACATCATGGGTGGATTATTTAATCAGCGGCCTGGACTTAGCCAGATTTCTTTCATCGAAAGTATTTGGTGGGAGGGGGAGGGAGGAATGTATTCTATGATACTTCACTGCGGGGAACAGTCTATCGATGCATCTGAAATCACCGAGCTGGCCCCCCTTCCATAATGGCCGTGGTGTTCGACTTCGGTCTCAATCCTCATTTCAACTTCATCACCGCGCAAGTATCGAAAAATTTGGTTTATAAATTTCTCCTAGCGTTGTGATATGTGTAGAAAGTAGAAACATCTACAAGTGTACATACAACGCCTCCCTTTTCACCAATAATAATCTGCTTACAGCGACGCGAGCGCGAGATGCTGCAGAGGCTGGAGAAGGAGGAAGAGAGCACGGGCGAGATAGCGTCTACTTTCTCGTCCCTGCAACACGAAGTCGAGGCCAAGACCCACAAGCTGAAGAAAATGTTCACCCGACTCCAGAGCGTCAAGCAAGAAATAAAAGACCTGGAAGAGGAGTTCAGCAACGATAGGACGGACATGCAGCAAACGCAGGAGGATTTGACCAAGTAAGGAGATTCTTGAGAGCATAAAGACATGATTTTTGTGCTCTTTGAATGTCATGTTATTTAACCAGTATTGAACTCGTTAGACGAGGTTGTGTTAGTTTAACTAGGCGATTGTGAGGGGAGCTCTTGAGTTTCTAGATTCTGCCGAAGAAAAAGTTTGTTTTTCAGAGTTACACTGGGGATAAGACTTGCATGTACCTGTGGTAATTTTATTCGAAACATCATGCAGTACGCAAGCACTTACGACATTGAGTAATGAGTGTACTCGGGTCAAATTTTTCAAATGTATGAAGTGCAGCTGCCCCGTAATTCAACTCGCTGATTTCTTTGACTTGAGGGTTTCGTGAACAGCGAGTTCAGGGACACCAATGGTCGAGCACACACTGTCGTGTGAGTCATAGAGTTAATTTGAGTTGCTCCTGCTCTGGTAACTCAGACTTCTCTCAGATATGTAGCAATGGATAGGTATCTAGGTGGAAGAAATATTTGTTTCTTCTTGTATTTGTCCTTAACAGAAACATGACGTAGATTCACATACGTGTTGCTGCTGTAGTAAAGAGGTTTTCAGAGAGCTTCGAGCTTTGGAAGTTATTTAGCGTGGTGCAGTTGTGATCCAGTTTCATTCCGTAGTTACTCCATTAAGTTGCATTGAAGGTGTTTCTATTAAGGTTTACCATTTTTGGATTTCGTTATCTTCTTGTAGCCCAAAAAAGCATTTATCATACAGGGTATGCTTAATGTATGTAGGAAACAACCCATAACCTTTTCAAAGAGAAAGGTAAAGTTCCGTTTTGCCTAGCAATGAAGACCATTGGGTCCGGCGCTTTTACCCGGTTTCTGTAGCATTAAGCGGGACAAGTGCTACGTCATCTCTTGGACAGGTTGTTAGTTTGTAGCAGGCTTTACCTCAAGCTGGTATCCATTTTACACTCGGGTGGAGTTGGAAACCCGGCGCCAGGTGAACTCGAACTCGCGCAGACCGCAGTCGAGCATCAGACCCACCCGGTTATCGAGGAGCCAACCAGTGCAACATTACAGCTCGGTGATCAGCAGGTCTGCCGTAGCACCGCTGGGGCTCTTGAGTGTGAACTCTACCTGAAGTTCTACTTATTGGGCTGGACAAGGGAGAATGCTAGAGCAATGCGTTACAGTCCACTTTTTGTGCTGTTCATTATGAATGGAAGTCAGGTCTTCTCTAGTTTTCCCAGTATTTCTCGCATTATTTTCTATTCGTGTTCCCGTGGTTTTTAATAGAAGTATATTTCCGTGAGAGCCCCTTTTTCTGTAGGGATAACCATTTGTGTGGCTGCTCGAATAAGTTTTTCTTTGTAATTTCTAAGTGCAACGTAAGTTTGGTGGTCGACATGCGTGGCGATAACCTTGACTTCTCTGTTTGGCCGCAACCCTGTCTGCCCCAAATTAATGCAAATTCCATCTCATTTCACAGGGAGCTAAAGTTGAAAATGCTCATTATCGAAAATTTCATCCCACCCGAAGAAAAGGAGAAAATAATCAACAGAGCGTACTTTGATGAAGATGAAGATTGTTGGAAGGTCAGAATTTTAACTTAAAAAATTAATTATTTTCTAAACACCTAGCAATTGAACTGTTTTTCTATATATGTTTCTTGTATTATCGATTCTCTATACTTATTCTGACCTTGATTTAAGTTCCGTTGACATCTAGACGAGCAATGTTTTTTTAATTCATGAGGCTCCACCTTTGTAAGTTGTCTGTTGATTGCCGAGCTTTTCCTTCATAATTTTCATACTTATTAAAACTTGAATTATTGGCCCGTTGTAGATGTGGTTGTTCTCACGTGGGCTCTTAACATCCGACTCTGCATCAGCTTCTTTGTGTGAGGCTCCATTCCATGGCCGTACTTGTCGAGGCACCCGAGCGTGAGGGGCGTGTGGGGGACTAGCCTCATGGGTCCAGTCTTGCGAGGTCTTTGGTGGCCCGTTTTTTACTTGATCTCTCGTCGGAAATATTTTATAGATTCACACGAGTGCCCACTTCTGTGATACTGTTGGTTTTTTTTTGAGATGACAAATGAAGGGGTTTGAAGTTTTGGGTCACAACTATATCATCGGAGCAAGTTTCCGATGTGTTTCAAATTAGTCTTTAAGATATTTCCATTTATTATTGATAGCTATTAATACCAGCGACTACGTTAATGACGAAAAATAAGCTCTGACACTTACCTTGTGTCTTCCATCAATTTAGGAGACGTGGGTTTCCGTTCCGAGAACTCAAAGACAAACCCGGAGTGTTAAGTTGCGTTAGTTGAGCACTCTAGTCTTTGCTCTATTCCGCCTATGGCAGAATAAAATATAAAAAAAACGACAGGAACGAGCAGACTGTTTCATTTACTAGCAGTAGCTGACNCGCGCGTCCGACAGATGGCGGTGTTTTTAAAAAAAACTTATAAAAGGTTTTTCAAAGGGTTATAAAAATACTCGCGTATTTAAATGCAATGGGTCAAAATTTCATAGCAATCGATGAAGGACTCTTGGTGATTTAAGATTTTGATCGAATGAACATTTGACAATTTTATTTTTAAATACTTTATTTATTAGATAGATTATTTGATGAGTAAGCATATCATTCTACGCTACATTTCAGAAATGTCGCTCTGCAAAAATGAAATACATCAGCACTCCTCATAACCTGTTCGTACTTGCGAATATTGATCATTTTTCGCGTGTTGTAACATCCGCTCCATCGATGCAGTGTTGTCTCTTGTACTGCCTTGAGACCGAGGACGTTCCATTGACGCCAACATTTTGGCACCTGCTGGGCATTCTAGTGTGTCGCTTTCAGTGCATCTCGAACAGTCAATACGGTATCACTGCATGCCTGTGATGCAAGGGGTTGGTGAGAAGGGTTACACTCGTCTTCAGTTTTTCTGTGCAATATATGAATTGACTCGCATGCTATTTTATTTTTATTGCTCTTACGTTATCATTGAACAGGGCTGAAAACCATTCATTTTAATTACAGAACTATAAAGAATCTGCCAATGCCTTCCTCAAACCTCCAAATATATTGAATACGTGTCTTTCTATACAACCACATGGAACGAAGAGTTTAAGCATAACACACGCTACCCTTGAATATTTCATCTTTGTAAATATCATGTCTGATACAGTTACTTGAAATAATATAGTCCTCTGTTGTCAGAATCGCCTAGGAATGATCTTTGTTTTACATTAAAAAGATAAGAGCAGTAAAAGGCTACAGTCTATGACCACTAAAGCCTTAAGTGAAGTAAAAAGAGTTAAAATTAGGTGCAGAGAAGGGCTGGCGTAGACGTGGGTTGAAGTTCACAGGTGTTGCCCATTGGTGTTCCGTGCAGCTGCGGGACTTGATGCACGGCAGCAACGGAGCGCCTGGCAGCAGCGTGCTCAAGAGGCCGGTGTCGTCGTCCTCACGGCGCCCTGTGTCCGAGTATGCCAAGGCCCAGGCCGCTCTGCACCACAACCCGCGCTTCAAGGTACGGTCTTCAGAGTCTGGTCTAGTGCTAGACGTGCTCTACGTTCTAAAGATATGTTCTACGGATTTTTTTAAGGAAATGCCTATCGTATGTATTTTTAAGAAAATGCATATTGCATGTATGTACTTCTAAAAAAATATGCATTCCACTCCACAGAGATATATTTTGAGTTTAGGAAATGTGTTGCGCGACCTGTACGTCTTTGCAGCGTTAACTCTTAAGTTCTGTTGTGTTCCATTTTTTTTCTTTGTATTTTTGGGGGGCTGCGTTCAGTAGCAAGGGTCATTACGAGCTAGCATGGGATATAGCAGTTTACACCATTTGAAGATGGAATAATTTCTATTTGACGGCTGTTTCAAAAACAAAACCATAAAAATAATGGGAAATTTCAAATTTTTAATGAAATAAATAGACTCTTAAAAAGAAAAATAGTCGATTTTTATTCATGACGTCAGCATAAAATGCTAGCAACATATGCATGTAAAATTGAATTTATCGGAGCTGCTATGGTGGGTCTCTGCGCACTGCAGAGCAAGTTGTTTAGAAAATCTGACAATGGGATCGGGAACTCGAGCGAAGGTGTCGGAAACTGAAAGAATGGTATCAGGGAAACTGGAAGAATGGTATCAGGGAAACTGGAACGATGGTGTGAGGAGGGAAACTGGAACGATGGTGTGAGGAGGGAAACTGGAACGATGGTGTGAGGAGGGAAACTGGAACGGTGCGTCATCAATTACAGACCTGTGCTGTATTCCAGGGCGAGAACATCATGGTGCTGGATCTGGACCCGCCAGCCCGCACCACTCGGGACTGGGAGGGGCCGGAAGTGGCCCCCCAGGTGGCGGCGGCGCTGCAGGCAGCCCTCACACCCATCGGGGATGAGGAGATTAGCATCGATGCCTCCTTCGGGAACCTCCGCAGCGTGAAGGGCGCCCGAGCTGCAGGTGCCAGGCCCAAGTGAGTTCCTGCATCGTCCTACTAGCCGTGGCTAGTGTGCACGCTCTGCCAGTAAGGACGGACGTTTTTATCTCAGTCGCGGAAAGCCCTCTGTGGGTGATACCTTGTCGCTGTAGTGAGTACCAATAGCCGATGAAAATAAACGTTTTTGCCCTTCTTATATTTCCTTATATTCTGCACCACCCTATGTTCCACCCTACCTTATGTTCTACTTTTATCCGTGAATAACATGTGACGTGTTTAATTGATAACATCGTGCATTAGGACCTTTCAGGAGCATTGGGAGGCCGTAGGCAACAGAGTTAGGTTAGTTAGGTATAACTATCCTTTGCTATGGGGACTAGCTTTCTCAAGGGGGCACAGTCAGGTTACCTCATCTTTAGCTAGGCCTTCGTAACTGCCATCTTTCGTGCCTACTTTGCCTCTTTCTACTTTCATGCCTTCTTCGTTAAATATTCTTTATCTTTTCTTCCTCTTCCTTTTTAACTTGCTGTTTTTATGCGCAGGAAATCCTGTGTAGGAACAAACCTATGCATAGGTTCTACGTGTTTCAAATCCATACTAAATGATCCCTTCTTTTTGCCCTCTTAAGATCATATTCCATGCAGGTACAGGGTTTCAAACTAACTAATAATCTAATCTGATCCAATGCATTGCGAATAATTGAAAGATATCAGTAAGATGTAATTACAATTAATACACTCAGTAATGCTGTCTATCCTAAATTGCCAGAATTTTATATTTAATGTTGAGTACATTCATGTCTTTTATTTATATAAATCTTATATTATTAGTATTTGATCAGTAGGTCGATCATTCTACATTTCTAAAATATCTCAGAACAACAATAAGTACTCTAGCATACTTCTACGCCTGTTAATACTTGCGAATACTGACCATGTTTTGGCGTCGTAAGTGTTGAATGAATTCTTCCCTACCACAGGTTTTTATAGGTGTTATGATTTCTATGAACGTAGTTACTTGTGAGGAATAATTTTGGCTCAATTTGTGTTGCACATCAGCGTTTGCCGGTGGCAGCGGGGCCACCTAATGCCTCCTTACTGACCGGTCAGTCGTCGTCTAACAGAGTCCCAATGCGCTCGTCGTCTTAACTTATGACTACTGCTAGCCGATGTCGCTCCTCAGGTTGGACTTTGAGTTGGGCTTCTCGTTGGGAGACCAAGTATTTCGTGGGCGTCAATTGTGCCTCGTTTGGGTGTGATTTGTTGCGTTTTCAAACTTTGATTTTAAGGACCTTAAAGGTCCTCGTTCTTGTGCGACAATTCCAGTGCTTGGGCTTCGTTATACGCTTACATCAAACGCGTGTGTCTCTTGTAACGGGAACATCACATGACACCCAGGTGCAGCAGACCATGTTGAGCTGTGTACACGAGCCCGGCTTACTACTATCTACTGGGTGTACGTCCGCCCGCCAGTCACCTGTGCTTTCAATGTTGTTTTCAGAGTTATCTCTTTTGATTTGGGCTTGAGATGACTGATGCTACTACAAGGAGCTTTCTCGGCTCTTTTTTGAGATTCTTTATGCTTAAACAGCAGAATTCTTATTCACCGGACCAACTTCGAGGTGATGTTGCGAGACGATATTTGCTTGTCAGGTAAATTTGTGACTGCATTTTTTTTCCCTGAAACCATTCAGTGTAGAGATTTGCAAATGAGAACATTGGAGATCAGGTCACTCCTTGCGTTAGTTAACTGAGCCGTAGGCCTTTAGAATATATAAAATATTATTAGTGTCATAATCAATATTAATGTCACTTACCGGCCCATTTTTATGATGGTCATGGTGTTTATTGGTGCCGTTGCTGCGAGCACGACCTGAGCCACATCTGGTGGTTGGACTTTGTATGCACCCTCATATTTCTCTCGTGATTACCAGAGGACCCTCAATTGTCCTCTTGCTGTGATACGAGTCCGCACCCTGCCTTACAGCAGCGTCCTGGCTTCCTTTTAGTCAAGATTGAAGTCCGTGTTTTTTCTATGTTTGTTTTTCGATTAATGTTTCATTTTGAGTTGTGGGACAGTGCTTGGGCCATCACAATTGTTTTTCAATTGTAAGGGGTACTTGTGTGTGTTGCGTATTGCTTTAGGTCAATTGTGCCCCGTGTGAAGATTACGCAGTGAACTTCTGGTGCTTTTGGTAGTCTCCGTTTTATTTTTTATTGTAAGCTTTGACGGTTGAGCTTTTATTTTTTTCATTTGATAGAATATTTATTGCGGTCATTTCACGTTGGGTAAAGGGGCTTTATTGAGTTGGGTGCATTCCGCTTTGTTTACTTCAGGCACCACGTGTTTGTAACGAGTTTTCAGCTTCTGTTATGTGTTCTGAGGCACATAGTCTGATGTATTACTATATTCGTGTATTAATTATAGCGTACCTACCATCCACATATAGCGAAAATCCCAACCAATATACACTATACATGGGTCGAATAAAATAATGGAAAACCTAGCGATTTTGTTCAATATTTTAGAGTAATATTTTGTTGCGAATAGCTATTCCAGATTCATAGCGATGATTTATTTTTATTTTAGATGAGTTAATTTATCTTGTTTATTGATGATATCTCTCTTCAGACCTTACTGCCTTATAAATTAGTCATTGCTATATCACCTCACTGAGCTCGAAAAAAGACAAATTGTTAGTTTGAATTTGAGTATCTGTGTCGAGAACAGTTGTACTCCGATATTCTTGAGAGCTACAACATCAATTATCATGATAGAATTTGATAAAAGCAGGGTAAAATTTTCTCAAATAGGAAGAGCTATTCCTTGAGAACTTCGAACTTCCCACCAAACAAATAGCCAACGACGCGTGATCAAACGCATTGAGGTAAATCCCCAGGCCACTGCTGTAGAAGTGACTGCTGAGCTAAATAAACATCCAACTGTTGCGGTTTCGACTTATCTGTCCGCCGGGTGCTCAATGAAGCTCAATATTGCTGAAGAGCCGCCCTTAGGAAACTTCTTATTCAACGAAACGTTCAGAGACGCAGGGCTGGTACATATAGAAATCATGAAGGCTAGTTGACAGACTAATTCAAGCAAGTAATTTTCTTCTGCTGACGAGTCCAGCTTTTTCCTTCTTCTCACTGCAGGACGAGTTGATGTGCGAAGGCAACCTTTCAGATTCCAACAATTGTTTTTTTTTCTTTCAGACTCAGGTCTTTTATCTTAGCTCAAAAAATGATGCAATAGGATCTGAATAAGAAAATAACAAGTAAATTGGAGGATTAAAGCTGTTCAAATTGTAGGTAAGCGGCCTGTTTGGTTTGAACAAGGATTCTTGTAAAATAAGGGTTCATTGAAATCTTGAAGTGGCACTTGTATTCCATAAATTTGCCCAACCTGTCAGTCTACTTACACGGTCAACATGCGCGAGATAGCTCGTCAGTTGGGAGTACAAAGATATTTTCGTTGAATTGGGTTTGATTTTTTCTGTTAAGCTTGGGGGAGGAATACTTGTTCGTGCTTAAATCTTAGGAATTCTAGAAAAAAACTTGTTACTTTCGCTGCTGCAGTCCTGATGTCGTAGATCGATAACGCTCTAAGTCTGCAATACTCCAATACTTGATAGAATATTTATTGCGGCCAATACACATTGAGTTAAAGTCACCAATCATTAAATTGGTGCGAAGGCTCTATCACTCGCGCTGGACCCTTTGCGTCAGGATGTACACTTAGATGTCTTACATATTTCATGTCACAATCGTACGCGTTTTGGTACAACGTTAAATATTATCCGAAAAAAATTATAATGAAAACTTTGGCTTTAGCTGTCGTTTCCCCCGGAAAAGCATGTTCTTAGTACATAGAGGCCGTTTTTTGCCGTCACTACTTCACTTCGACATTGTGTAAGAAAGGCTACGAAAATACAAGAGAAAAATTGCCTTCCGAGCGACATCAGAAATGTTGACGGGGCAAGTCCAGGGAAGCTGCCGTACGCCTATGTCCACAATGAGGCATCATTTGTAAAGCGCTAAACTGAGAAGGCAAATGAAATAAACCCCCATGTCTTTTCTATTTGTAGTTGACGCTGCTTTCAGTCGACTTGTTCCTTAAAAATTCTACCAAATTAAAATGGCCTCTTATTTTTTAGAAATTCTACATTATTGTATGCAAAATGGCCTCTTTATTTTATTGGCACTCTACCATATTGTATTCAAAATGGGTTCTTATTTTATATGAACCCTTTTACATTGCTCGTTAAATGGGCTCTAATTTTTATACTAACTTATCTATTATATGTGTAAAATGGGCTCTTATTTTTTATAGGAACTTTAGCACATTGTGTGTAAACTGGACTCTTATTTGTGCAGGAACAAAAGACGCCCAATCTCAAGCAGCGGCCACCCGCTGCCCCCTCGTCAGCCGGACGCCCCCCTCTACCCCAAGTCCCGGGGCCTCGTGCCCAAATAAGTAATTTTACCCTATTTTCATCGTCATCCTCGTCCATCTCTGATACCAAAGTGAATTGCTCTACCCTATTTTCGTCTTCATCATCTGTCACAGGCGTTCTCTCGAGTTCACCGCGACTCCTACAACACCAAGAAGAAGTACCTTCGCAGCCTCCTTTCTCTCGCGGCTTTGGAAAGTTTTCCGAGTCTGTTCTTTCACAAAATGTTAGCAAGTTTGAACTCCAGCAGAAGGGATGTCAGTTCGAATCTCACGTTCCACTATCGCCAAATGATGGTGCTCTCTCAGACAGGGGTCAAAGCCCTGCACATAGTGACAATGAATCTTTGCATGACTCGAAGAGTTTTCAGGTCTCCAGTGATCTGTGCTTCACTCGGGACGAACATCAACAGATATGTTTGGAACGGGGAAATTATTCTGAGGTAATTGACAACACGTCTCTTGTAAAGGGTGATTTTGAACGCAGTGCTAATTACAAGCACTGTATGCGTCATCTATACGATGAAGTTGAATTACACCGTGGTGCTTGTAATAGATCTGTTTCTTCTTCGCCGGTTACATATGAGAAAAAATGTAACCCTGTATCCTCGAACTGCTCTCTTGCTCATTCTTCAGCGAGTTATGAACCCGAAAAGCCCCACTTGACCGAGTCACACGGGAAGCATTTAACATTTGGTAATGAACTCACTTTGTCTTACGTGGAACTCGATTGCCCATCGGACGTTTTACTGATCTCATCCAGCGAACGGGAGCAAATTCTGCACTCGAAACTTGATGATTACTCTGAAGGCCTGTGTCGTCAATCCCCTCTTCCCCCACCGAGGCTCAGCCCAGAGTCTTCGCGTTGTGTCGGTGAAAACCAGGATGGTCTCAGTGAGGACGATGCTCCATTCAAAGACAACAGTTGGAAACAATGCGAAGAAGTTTGTAAGCCATTTCTTGAGGCCTCTACATTGCAGAATTCAAAGCAGCGTTTAATGAAATCTGAGTCTCCGACGTATGAGGATTCTGAGATTCTGCTGGACAACAGATGCTTGGTTCCTTTTCTGAAGAAGTCAGTGGCGAGTGATGCGTCATGCCAACGTATGCAGTCAACGAGCGACGAATATTCATCTCCTGATACGGAGAATGGAAGTTCAACGGCCGAAGAGTCTGAGGACGAGAATGACTATTTAGCTTTGCTTGGACTGATGGACGCAGACAACTCTGATATACTGGAGTTGGCAGAGCTTTATCGTCATCGTCTTCACAGAAGGGAGGGCAAATGTGATTGCTATGAAAAATCTCAAGCTGTTCTCGATGAACTTGCAAGCGAGAATCACTCGTCCTCTTTGGCAGAAAATTCTGAGAGAGGAACTCTTCTTCATCGTGATTCATTTAAAAATTGCCACCCTTTTAAGAGGAGGGTATTTTGGGATGGCCTGCAGGCTTTGAGTCCATTGCAGGAGTCCATGATTTCAAGAGCTTCACTGCAACTCGCTGCTACTCCTGTCGCGGCAGCTATCTCTAATGGAACTGAACATCCCCTCTGGGATTCTAAGTACGACTCGCAACATTTTTCCTCATTTCTTCCATTTGTGAAAGCAATAATTCCGTTGGTTAACGCCACTGGTTGGTTTTCTACTCAGCAATCCTCCAAACGTAGAGAAACACGAGAGCTTGTTCAGCGCCTTCCTTCACTCGGGTCTGAATCTGCTGGAATGACTCCAATGGGCTACGCGTTCAGGGCAGAAATTTCTTGCCGCCAACCGCAGTTGAAGCGACTACAGCCTCGACCAAGGTCGTCTCTGGTGCATAAATCTTTTAATTTAGCAAAACTGGACGTCCATGCAAACTTCAGGAGCAAAAACCAAGTCCAAGACAAGAAGAAGAGAGCAAGTTGGGTGCTAAAACAGGAAATATTCGAGCATTCACTAAGGTTCCCTGCATTTTTCTTCCGCAGATTTGTTGCGGATAAATTTTTTCTTAAATGTCGACGAGTGACCGAGCGCCAACTAATTCCTGGTTCTGCTATTTCGACTGATTCTGGCTGCGCTAAAGTGAAGAGGAGAAGTTTCATCCGTGAATTATTTCCCGTAATTTCTGATCGCAGCGCTCCTGTTGTTTTTCCCGAGTTTCGTGCCGACCACAGCGATGACGATCATGAGGTGCGGAGCGCCTTTGTTCGCATGAGAAAACTCCACAGGCGGTTTGTGCGCTCGCATCGATCACGCAATTGGTTGTTGCAGTTCAGCTCGTTGGCTCGGACGGACGTTGTTGAAGCAACTTCAAGCCCTGCTATGCGGTCGCAAGAAATGAAGACTACTTCTGTTGAGGCCACTGATTTGGCTATGAAGATCACTACTCTTGAAGAACAATCGTCGCAACGAAAAACATCACCTGAGAGCTCGAAATTTTCTGACGATCTCAGCTTGTCAACAATGAAGTGCTCGAGCACAAGTTCATCCAGTTTACATTCGTCAGAGTTCTTGTTTGAGTTCAGCAATAATCGTGCTGTGGAGCGCGTTTTGTGGAGGATTCCAATTACAATTAGGCGTCGCATTTTTGCCCTGCTGCATCTTTATTTATATTCATTATCAGGCCACGGTCTTCATTGTTCAAGAACTCGCTCGTTCTTGGTCAACGGACAACCGACTTTCATGGACTCTTCTTGTGCATCTGGAGTAAAACAGGCACCTAGCATCAACAAACGCAAAGGTCTTCCCTCTCCGAACGAGTTCTCTTCACTATTGTTCGGCTCACCTAAAAGAGCCGTTCATGTTCACGAAGACTTGTCACGCACTTCTTCGCGTCTCGCCAGACATAATCTTAAGCTAAAGAAAAAGAGGAAATCCCTGCTGAAGTCCAAACCTCTCATTGATCTCAGCTATTCCGTTGACAATAATTTGAACTTCTTTTTATCGTCTTCTAGGAGTCTTCATCATCGATCAATCAGTGACTTTCATTCATCATTTTTGGACCGTCCTCATGGTTTTTTCTGTTCTTCCTCTCCGCCTTTGACACCGGTCTGGATGCGTACATTACCTCTTTCTTTATCGAGCTGCAAGACTGATCGCTTACCTTACTTACGATCACAGGACAGCTTTGGTGCTTCAGAAATACATCTAAGTCCTCTTGCTGCTACTTTCTGCACCTTCTGCTTGTGGGTATTTTTCCTACGGCTTGCAGACGGCCTTATAGGTCTCCTACTTCTCTTCTGTGCGCAACTCTACCAATATGATTGAGATTGGTGTTCTTGTGTGGGCTTACCTCGAAGCTCGCGAGAGATCAGAACCAAAAGTCTTACGAAATTCAAATAAAACGCTTATTTCTAGGAGTAAAATTGTCCGCATGACCTCAGGTCGTACGAAATTTTTGTCCAATTTGTAAAGCCGACTTAAATTTTAAGATAATCGCTTCTTGTACTTGTGAAGAAACGAAAATGGTTAAACGGTTAAATGTTGCGCGTAGGTGTGCAACTGTTGAAATTTTTATTCTATTCATATAGTTCAGTGAGTTTATCACGCGTTGGTTTCATTATTTTACACGTTATTTTCATCTAATTTTGAAAGAGAGTCTTACGGAAGACTTTGTGGAGTAAATATGCGCTTTGAGATCTCGATTATAATAGGATTTGGTCAGTGTTTCTAATTATGGAAGGATTTATTTTATTATATTCTACGTATCGCATTAGTTCTTGTTCTTTTTTCCAAGGTAATGCTGTGGACGACTTCGCTCGCCTTTACGTTTGGCGATACAGAGGGCGCAGTAATTATCCGATGCATGGTCATAGTTTATTTACTATAGTTGTACAATAGCAAAGCAATCTAAAATTGAACTTCTGTGTATTTTTGGTCACTGGATTCTAAATGTACAAACAAATAGTAAGACATTGATACAATATCGACCGAAGTCTTGCATTATCGCCTCAAAAAGTATCCAGTACAGCCGCAAACATAATTCTAAGGTGCTAGTAAATAGTCTCGAACATTCTAAAATGGTTTACATGACAGGAATGCTGTAGAACTGTCTAGAAGAAGAATCTACTTCCTCTACAATAGCAGACCTCGGTCAACGTCTGAGAGCTGCAAGGAGAGGAGGTCATCGTTCAACACTTTAATTCTAATTAGCCAAAACTGATAAATATGTTAGAAAGGACCAGAGATTAAATTGTTCAGTTGCGTAAAAGTGGTTTAAGTTGTAAAAAAAAGTTTCATCTATGCTAAAAACGTCAATCTTACCTATTAGCGGCACGGTTCACCGGTTCATGTCAAGCCAGTTCACTGCAAGTCTACTTCGTTCTGGGCGTCCATCTAAAATTTCAAACCGAGCAGCCAAACATTGTCCGTTGTGTGAAGTGGAGAAGAATCCTCGGGCGACTCGATCTGAACTTCAAAATGACTTGGAAGTGGCTGGGACAAATGTGTGCAAAAATACAATTCGAGCATTTCTTTGGAACGAGGGATGCTGTTTTCTCATACCAAGAAAAACACCTTTGGTGACACCAATTCATGTCCAAATTAGTATTCACCGTACAAAAATATATATTTATGGTATTCAATTTTCAATAGCTTTGCTGTTGTGTAACTATGATAAATAATCGTTTGACCATTATCGAATATTTAATGCACTCCCTATACATAAATTTCTCATTATTGGCACAAACACCACGACGTTACGTTCTGGCTGACTTAATATTAATGGAAGCAGAGTGTCTATTGCGATCCTATCTGAGCGTACGAGTTTATGAAATAATTGTTATGAAACTATAGCAAAGAAGAAATTGTCATGCGTGAAGTGCTAAATGTATGTGGTAGTTCTCATGTCTTTAACCGAAGAGAGACAAATGAGGAATCGCTTCGCTTGTCCGCTCTAGACCTGGCTCGATTGAACGTGAGCAGCACATTACACCAGTGACGCCATCAACTGTGGGACATGACCCCTGTGGGGGTCACTGAGAGTCGAACTCTATGTACTATGCATGTTTAGTTTGCACGAACAAGGGAAATTTAGAACATATTTACGCTATTGAAAACGTTTTCAGAAGGCTTATAAATGTGGGGTCATGATAAATTCGTACCTCTGAAAGGGGTCCCGCACTGAAAGAGTTTGTGAAGCTCTCCATTGTGCATTGTTCGTTGGCTGACTTGTTTGCTTCTTGCCCTGGGGCGTGTTCCTGCCCGATCGTGTGGGCTCCCATTCATAGCTGCCAACTTGGAGAACGAATGAAATAACTGTCCGAGGCTCCTTTATTTATTTTCTTTGTTTTTTACCTAGATGTGATTTCCGCGTATAGTTTTATTTTTTCAAACTAGATAAAACTGCTCTGTTTGGTTCTGACCAAGTTCTTTCGCACTGTCAAGCTTGAGAAACGTATAGACGTGGAAGACGTGCAATCCCATAGTGGAATTTAATGTATATTTACAGCTATGTTCTGTAAAAATTGCAACAGGTCCATTTTGGGTTCGGCGTTGATAGAACTCGGCGGCTCCGTAACTCGTATTGAAATGTCCCTGTTGAGCCATTAAGCCTCGTGCCCTTGCAGCTCGAGGAAACAGCCGCGGATAATAGACTGTTGCTAGTTTTGCGAACTTTGCGTCCTTTGCAGAATGCGCTGGCGAGTGCAGGTTGGAGAGCGTTGCTATGTTGGCGAGTTGGACAGGGACGCAGCCCTCCCAACCCGCCGCACTGTTGTTACAAATGTAATGTAAGCTTACAATATCTTATTGGTATGTCGCATGCTCTGTAAATTTCAAATTGGTTATGCATTTGTATATTTTGCTTGTAAATTTGGTTGTAGCTTAAAAAATTAGCTCGTATGCTTATTATGAGGGAGGTCCCTCATTGTTATCTCAATGTCAACGTGGAAAAATTTGTAATGGAGAGTGAGTTCAGATCTTGAATGAGGAATTTCTATTTTACTTTTCCGACGTACGGAGTGGAGTAAATGATTGTTTTCGCAGTGACAAAGTTAAATTCTTAATCAGTGGGAGTTGAAGGGCTACCGTACTTTGACTTCTGTTCTGAAACTTGGTTCAAGTTATAAAACCATGAAAAAGTCTATTTGGAGATCAGCGAACTGAGTGACAAGCAGGGTAGGCTTATCTTAGTGGTACGAAAGAAATTAATTTCTATCTTGTTCACGATTGCTTAGTTGCTCTCTGTCATTTGACTGCTGTGTTCGTCTATGTCGCTGTCGGTCTAATATCGACTATATTTTATATTTCTTAGACCCGTTCATTTGTTCAAAACTGTGCAACCTCTCGCATAGCTACCGGAGGTCAGGGTAGTAAGTGATCTCGCTTAGCTGTGCTGTTGCTTCTCTAAGTTATCTTTGAAGTTCATAGTCTCTGAAGTCTCTGAAGTGCTATCAATACTTACGTATCCTAACTAATAGGGCAACAGCATCCGTTAGGTCTGATTCATTAGCTATTATAGACTTCTTTATTTCACCGAGTGTTGGCTTCGGATTCCTTTCCCGTAGCTACGAGATTCTAATTTTGATCTCCAAGCTCTTCACGAACTAGTATAGTCGTGTCGTACAGTAGGACACTAACAGTGAAATTGAAGTTGGATATCATTAGAAGATTTAGATTACTATTCACAAAACTGAATCCGTTTAGTATTATACGAGTTTCAAATATGGTATTAGAACCCTTGTAAGTATTTTTACCAACGGAAATAAACACAAGATATTTCACTATTCAGATTGTGCCGATTTTCATCAAGCAATGAAGTTTAGTTCTGAGATAAACATTTCCTGAAATAAGAGAAATTAATTTATTTTCATGTTCAATTTATAGATTATGGTCAAGATTGAATCATGCCGTTCAAGGTAAAAAGAATAAGCCTTGATGTCCGCAACTTTACCCGTTCTACTCGGCTACTTGCGAGTTCTGGTGAAAGTTAGTCTTTATTCCTACTGGAATTTTTAGCGTCGTTGCTAGCAGTAACTGGTCCGCTGATCAATGCTTATTTCACTATTTATTCTTAGCTCCTCTTCTGCGGTGTACATTCAGACCCGTTGTCCCGTGGTCTCCCTGACGCGTGCTAAAGCCTCAGCGTACGCGCACATTTTGGTATCATGTCATCACGTGTTGGTTTATTTGCAGCTTGTTACTGAGCTCTACAGGGTGTCCCAGAAAAAAGGAAACCCATTTTCAAA